>CM022303.1:161896236-162120262 GCA_011799875.1 Thinopyrum elongatum | reverse complement strand
ATGAATTATGACTAAGCAGGGTGCCTGCTGACGTCAGCAAGTCAACAGTCGCTGACTAAGTCAAATATGACATGTGGTCCAGTGGGACCCACATGTCAGCCTTATTTAGGCTCATCAGGTGATTCATGTAATTACCCAGGGTTAATTAGGGGGTGGATCCCCACATTCATGAGACATTAGTTAATCTAATTAGTTTCTAAGTAATAAATCTTTATTAGTCTAATTATCCGACGGACCCAACGGTCAGCTACAGGGCGTGAACATTGGCCCGCGTGTGATCGGGTCAAGCGGTCACTGGGCCCGTGGGACCCAACTGGCATGACCCAGGGGTGTCCCCACGTGGCAAGCCCGTCGGCGGCCGCGGCCGGAGTTGCGCCGCGACCGATTTCCCGCGCGAAGATAGCCGAGTTCTCGGAAATCGCCCACAGGTGCTCGGTTCGAGCTGCGGTAGGTGTGGTTCGGTAAACCAATTTAACTCGGTCGCGAGATGTGTGGCACTTGCCGACCGGGGATGGCGGAATCACGCCGCGCGTTGATTTGGCGGAAGCCGACAACCGGCGGAACTCGCGCGTGGGATGCAGCAGGTCAAAACGGGCTGCGCTCTATCCTTCGTCATCTACTTGACGCCACGAAGCGACGTGCGAGCGGGGGTCGTGAGGCCAATGCGTGCATTACGGCCGAGCTCAAACGCGGAGCTCAGCCCTGCCCCCCTCGGGGCTGCGGCGGCTACGGAGGCGAGAAGGCTAGGGGAGCGCGGGGAAGGATGAAGGGCTGCTCACCGAGAGGCTACGTAAAGCGTTGGAAGCTTAGGAGTGCAGAACGTTGGCGAATGTCGGGGCTCGCCGGCGTCAGAGAAGAAGGGGCGGAGTACTCCGCTTCATCAGGGCCTCCCCGCCTCCACTCGCGGTCGGAGTCGAAGGATCAGGACGGCGGAGCTCGCAGCGTGTGGCTGAGCTCGGGGACGACGTGGCCGCGTCTACGGCAAGGCCACGGCGACGGAGGCGCTCGTTTCGGTGGATCTGGAGGAGGAGAAGGGGGGAGGTCAAGCAAGCGAGGGGGAAGGTGGATAGGGACGGAGAGGAGGCGAGGGAGCTCCTCCTTACTCTCGCCTGGCCGGCGTCGGGGTGGCGGCGCGGAGTCGGCGAGCGCGCAGCTCGCAGGGACGGAGGCGACAGCGCGAAGGAGAGAGAGAGACTGGGCCAGATGGGCCGGCTGTCGGGCACTGTGCACTTGGCCCAGTGCACATTGCCTCGTGTATTTTTTTTTCTGTTTTTGTTTTACCTTTTTCTTTATTCTTTTCTGTTCCAAAATAGCTAGCACAACTTAGCATTTTGTAAAATGTGAGAGTTGACCCAAATATTGCATTGCAATTATCTTTCACCAAAATTTGTTTGGGGCAGATTTGGAGTTCATTTGTATTTGAATGATTTAAAATGGATTTAAATATCCTGTTTTGGTGCTGTTTTCTCTTGGTTGAGTCATGCAGCTAACCTCAAGTGGCATTGGATATAATTTTGTGAGTGCTTCTGGATTATTTGCATTAATGAACATTTTTCCAACAGGGTTTTGAACAACTTTATATTTCACTTTTGAATTTGAGTTGATTTTCGATGTGGATTTGAATGGATCATTAACCCTTATGACTTGGCACTGCAAATGATCATGACTTGGCAGTTTTAACAAGTGTATAGAGCTTATACTAGGGGGTGTTTCACACTCCACGCCTTCAGCCTGCTCATCGTCGTCGACGTCCTCCGCGGGAGGCTCCACGAGGCCGCCCGCGAGGCGGCGAGCTTGGCGAGGACCAAGCCCCAGGCGCCGTGCAGGGGCGTCTGCCTGAAGGACCCAAGACCCCCTCCGAGGATTTTGAGGAGGTTTAAGGAGGCGAGCAGCTGCGACCTGAGTTTCGCAAGCCATCCACGGTTCCCGGCTGCACAAGCTCCTCCAGCTCATGAGGGACTCCAGGCATCCATTTCGAGCACCTGCACCCATACGTTCGAGATGCCGCGGGCAGATCATACCAGTGTGTCGGCGTCCGAGATCACGCACGCAGTGCCCGTGGGACCAGCCAATGTTGGAGACGGCAAGCACTGGAGGGGACGCGCTGGGCTGCTGGTGGACGACACCATGCTTCTGCAGAAAATCCACGGGCAGATGCTAAGCGACCGGAGCAGGTGGAGATTGCAGGCGATTGTCCGTGGCTGTGGCCATGTTCACAGAAGCTCTTACAAACGCCTTGCCCTATGACGTGGTCCTAGGATTGCCAGGTACGAGTACTTCTCCCGCAACACCATGCCAAGCATCGGTAATTTGTTACAGATGATGTGATTTAATAATCCTTATCTCTATGACATGCTGGCAATTCCATTTTCTTTGTTTTAGATGCCGGTGATGAATGGCTATGAGGCGACGAGGCGCATCCGCGAGGAGAAAGCCGCCATGGCGTCCGCACCCCATCATCGCACTGACTGCGAATCCGCGGAGGAGGGGCTGCAGAGGCCGTGGAAGCTGGATGGATCTTCACCTGCACAAAGCCGATACCAAAGTCAAAGATCGCAGGGTTGGTTTGAGCTCTGCAAACAAGACAAGAACTGATGTTGTTCTGTTCTCGCGAGGAAATTTAATTACTTTCGCACATGCATATGGGAATAGTGTGTTAGTAATCAAGATCCTGCTCCTGCTGTTTTAGCTGCTGCTGCTGCAGGGTTGTCAAAGACAGACAACTCAGAGCCGAGCAGAAGGTTAAGCAAAAATGGACATGCCAAAATTACAATGTGTGAAATGATTATGTTTGCAACATTTGTGACTGCCTTTTCTGTTTAAACAAAAGTTTCAAGCAAAAATTCCGTGTTACATCCCGGAACAGAACTGAGTGATCTCTCATCGCATAGTCGGACAGAGACCAAGGGGCTGTTTGGTTCATGGCCTGTGCTTCATGCCTGAGACAAATGATGCCTAATGATAGCCTGGATAGGAAAGGATTTTTTGCCTCGTCAGGCAAGATGTGCGAGTGTTGTTTGGTTCGATACCTGGCCTGGGACAGACACACCAACATTAAACAATCAACAAAGCGGCTGAGGTTGACAGGTAATGAAGACGTGGGCTATAGAAAACATACAGTGGATGTACTCTAACGCGTCTGCCTGGAACTCAGGCCTTCGATTTTCCTGAGCCTGAGTCAGGCAATTGAGTTGCCTGTGAGGCTGGGTGCTCAGGTCAGGGAGGTGTCCAAGATTTTAGTTCTCCAACCAACGCGTCCAGGCATATTCCAGGGAGGGCTCGGCCAGGCAACAATCCAGGTTGCAACCAAACAGCCCCCAACAACAGTGGTGACCGCCACGCACAAAATAGGATAAATCTTGGTCCAAGTCTGAAGAGGCCCCTATATGCGACCCATGTCGGGTTTTTTCTGTTACGTTTTTTGGATTTTCTTTTTATTTGGCTTTTTAATTTTTATTCATATGTCTCTCTTCTTTCTTTCAAATTTTCAAAATCTTCGTGATGTTTACTTCTAGAAAAAACATAGTTATTTTTTGGACAACAACGTTTGGTTTCTCGGGTGAATCTGCACCCAAGGTGACCAGTAATTCATTTAAAATAGTAAAAAAATTAATTCTTTTCGTGATGCTAGATGTCATGTCTGTGAGTTCCGTGCCAAATTTCGGGGAGTTGGACATTTCAGTATCTCTCAATGAAAAACACAAATTTTGGGGTTGTAAGAAAGTTTATTGTCCACGTACTATTTTGACCGATTTTTTTTTGTCATGAGCTCCTCACATGTTTGAACAAGCTGAAATTGGCACCGAACATCACGCACTGAAAAACTCTTCCACCCCAAAAAATTTAGATTTTCTTTAATTTTTTAGTTTTTTTAATTTACTGCTCACAGGTGATGAGCACGGCACCGAATTCAAAATCCGATTATTTTTCTCTTTTTTCTAGAGCAAATAGAAGAACCTTTTTAAAGCATATGATCATATATTAGGTGCATGAACTACTTCTTAAAATACTTCTTGTTTGGGGGTACAAAACAAGAACATTATTTCTAAGACCATTAACTTTTTTTATAACATACATGGAATTTAAGACCCGTACTTATTCTTCACCCGGTCGAACAATATTTAATGCATGAGATGAAGATTATTTTTAATTCATACAACCATTTCTACTTTGTATGTGAACATTTTTATTTCTCACTATTTTCCTCCATTATTATAATCATTTATTCATAACTTAAAACTTGTAAATAAAAAGTGCGATTCCCCGAAACATACATTAAGAAAATGATTTAAAGGGTCAGCTACTGGGCGACCCATATAGAGGCCTCTTCAGCGTTATAGACATTTTCCTAAATGATCTGACTTTATTCATTAACTAAATAAATTACATCGATTAAGAAAACCGAATTAACATGGATTAGAAATATTTCTAATACAACTAAAAGTTACATCAAAAAAATTTGACATTGCTGCCTCTCGCTTCATCTTTTGTATTGTGACTTTAAGAGAGCCTCCGTGAAAAAGCCCATAGAATACTAACTTGCACAAGCTGCGCTAACCTGATAGGTAATTTAAAGCCGCATGAGCCTCCTACCCCAACAGGTGAGAAACCTAAGATCGTTGAAATGTACTGTGGCCGACGCACACCACTTACAAGGCAGGTTGTCGAACTGTCGCTTTGATGCCATACTATCGGGCAAGAATATCGGGAACACAAATGTGAAAATAGAAAAAACACGACTAAACCAACCTTGGCCTCACACTTGCCGACACCACCGCCTTGATAGTCGAAGCGACAGGATAAACCCACCAGAATTAGATCTGACAATTCAGAAGGAAAAAAACACAAATGTTCCCTGATACGTACAGTATAGATCTCGATAATAGGATAGATAGAGCCATGGGGCTTTTATTTGTGCGACATTTCCTTTTCACCATCGAGAGACGATGCAAACCGTTGACATAGAAAACAAATTAAAAAAAGGTCCAGCTAGTCTCCAACTTGATCCATGCCCTCCTCCCCCATCTCCAGGTGCCAAAGTGGCCACCGAAAACGAGGGGAATAGGTGGAAACACCAGCTAGAAGATAGACCTTCTTGCCTCCTTCAGGTGGTATAGCAACGCGGGGCATAGAAGGGAGGTGATATTTACCACTCTTGCTGGTGGATACACTCGCTCCAAGTGAAGGGAAACTCCTAAGCGTAGGCCATTGCGTGGACCCATTAGCAGATACAAGGGATTTTATTTTATTAAATCTCATAATTTGTATATACTTTCGAACAGTTTTTAAAATAAAAATAAAATTTATGTGTTGAAAATAATAATATGTTACCAATAATGTTTCTACTCGAAAAATAAATGTCACACATTTTTTAAAAAGTGGTCTAATATATGTAGCAAATGGCCAGATATTTTTAAATATATTCTACGAAATCGGTTGTGACATAAAAAATTATGTGCATGTATATTAAAATGGTCTGATACGCGTTCTCCATGGATTTTTTTTAGGTTTTCTTCTTTCTTTTTGTTTAGTTTTCCCAAGTTTTTGTGATTTTCTTTTCTAGAAAACATTTTATACATGTTCATATTTTTCAAATACATGGTTAACAATTTTTGAAAGTATGTTTAGTGCCTAGTTTTTTATACATATTGAAATTTTTTGTTATAAATCTAAATACTTTATTATATAGGCGTAACATTTTAAATGCATGATTAACATTTTTCAAATACTTTATTGAACATTCTTTTGGAATACATGTTGAAACATTATTTTTAAACTATGTGAACATTTTCCATAGATTAGATAAGCTTTTCAAAAAAATTCCAAAGTCTTTTGTGTGAAACAGGTGAACATTTTTGAAAAATCTAATGTACATTTTTTAGTGCTAGGAAACAATTGTTTTTTTAAGTACACAAACTTTCTGTTTTACAATGTATAATTTTGTTTTTAAAATGTCAGGTACCTTTTTTAAACGCGGAAATATTTGTGTTATATCACATTCATTTTTGTGAATGGTGCAGACATTTTCTTAAAGGTTGTGTACACATTTTTTACACTACATTTACAAAAAAAAAATGTACGTTGAACACATTTTGAAAAATTAACTTAATTGTTTTCATAATATATGTGTTTACTAATTTTTTTTAAACACATGTGAGAACAGCATGACGAGTCCATCTGGTCACTGGGCCGGCCAGTGCCAGCTCACGAACTTTCTGTTTTACATTGTATAATTTTGTTTTTAAAATGTCATATTTTTTAAAAGCAGAAATTTTGTGTTATGTCACATAAATTTTTTTGAATGGTGCAAACATTTTCTTAAAGGTTGTGCGCACATTTTGACACTACATTTACATTTTTTTTTAATGTGCGTTGAACAAATTTTGAAAAATTAACTTATTTGTTTTCGTAATATATGTGTATACTATTTTTTTTAAACACATGTGAGAATAGCATGACGAGACCATGTCGTCACTGGGCCGGCCAGTACCTGCTCCCTGTAGGCGACCCACCCATAGGGCTCGCTATGGGTGGCACAGAGTCGCACCCCATATCTCCTCTAGAACGCTTCGAGAGTTGTTTCGCCCAGCCTGATGCCAAACGTATAGTGGACCAATAACCTTTGCCTCACTGTTCTTGATCATCGGCTGCCTGGACGTGTGTCGCTTGGTCGCCACATAAAAAACCATTAGTGGTTCCGAAGAAACGCCGATAAAATTTCCCAAACTCGACAAAAGTTTTCGTATCTGGAAAAAGTTCATGAATTTTAAAAACTAGGTGAATTTCAAGAACAGTTTTGAATTTGAAAAAAATCATGAATTTGAAAAAAAATAGTTTAAAAATTCATGAATTTGAAAAAAATCATGGATTTATAAAGTTCTCATAAATCTTTTTCCATGCATGTTAAAATGCTCTCAAGTGCATCAATGTTTTTTCTTACGCTTTTGAATTGCTACTTCCTAAAAATTTCTCTAAATTTACACGCTCCAAAGTCTAAAATTGTATCAATTGGAGGTTATATATAAATTAAGAGTGACTTGAGATGAAGATGGCTATATGTTAACCCAGATGCGTAGAAATTTGATTTGATTTACCAGAAATTCTGGCAACAGCTGTTTTGCGTGTAAGCACTTAATAGAATTCCAAGCAACTTATGCTACTTTGTAACTTGTGAGGATGACACTCTAAAAAGGTTAATAACTCTCTATCTTTGAAAACTATATTGTTCACTCATGTGTCGGTTATTACCTATTTACTCCTGATTTTGTTTGTTGTTTCTGTTGATATATATAGGTTCGTGTGATGGGAGGGGAGATAAGCATCAAGGACAAGGAGCCAGGAGAAGCGGGAACGTGCTTTGGCTTCAACGTGGTCCTGAAGGCCAGCGAGAGTCCAGAGGTTGAAGACGGCCTCGAGGAAGGGAGGGCGGCGCCGTCTCTGTTTAGGAAGCCCGCCTGCTTCAAGGGCGGACACTGCGTCCTCCTCGTCCACGGCGACGAGACCCGCTGGATCCTGCACACATGGATGGAGCGCGTCAGGATGAAGGTCTGACCCGTCTCGTGCGCCGAACTCCTCGCGCCGACCATCGACAAGGTGTTCTCCATCTTCAGCGCCTCGCCGTCAAGGCCGGCGTCGATGTCGTCGCTGCAGAGCGCAGGAGGCGACGACTTGGGCGACGCCACAGATCGCTGCGTCATCTCCAAGGAGATGGCCAGCCTCCTGAGGAGCAGCAGGGGCATGGGCGACAACCACGCCGGGCACCTCCAGGTCTTCGGCCTGCTAGTCGTTGTCGACGTCTCCACTGGGAGGCTCCACGAGGCCGCCCGCGAGGCGGCGAGCTTGGTAAGGACCAAGCTCCAGGCACCGTGCAGGTTCGTCTGCCTGACGGACCTCAAGACACCCACCCAGGATCTGAGGAGGTTTAAGGAGGCGAGCAGCTGCAACCTCCAGTTGCGCAAGTCCATCCACGGCTCCCGGCTGCACAAGCTCCTCCTGGTCATGAGGGGCCTCCAGGCATCCCATTTCCATCAAATGCACCCATTTCAATTCGAGAAGCCGACGGCAGATTAGACCACTGCGTCGGCGTCCGAGATCACGCCCACAGTGCCCGTGGGACCAGCCAATGTTGGAGACGGCATGCCACTGGAGGGGATGCGCGTGCTGTTGGTGGACGACACCATGCTTCTGCAAAGAATCCACGGGCAGATGCTAGCGATCTCGGAGCAGCCGTGGAGATTGCAAGGGATGGCTCCGTGGCTGTGGCCATGTTCACAGAAGCTCTTCGGAACGCCTTGCCCAATGACGTGGTCCTCATGGATTGCCAGGTACGAGTACATTTCTCCAGCAACACCATGCCAAGCATCGGTTAATTTGTTACAGATGCTGTGATTTAATAATCTCTGAAATTGCTGGCAATTCCATTTTCTTTGTTTCAGATGCCAGTGATGAATGGCTATGAGGCGACGAGGCGCATCCGCGAGGAAGAAAGCCGCCATGGCGTCCGTACCCCGATCATCGTGATGACTGCGAAATCCGCGGAGGAGGGGCTGCAGGAGGCCGTGGAAGCTGGGATGGATCTTCACCTGACAAAGCCGATACCAAAGTCGAAGATTGCAGGGGTTGTTCTTGAGCTCTGCGAACAAGACAAGAAATGATGTTGTTCTGTTCTCGCGAGGATATTTAATTACTTATCACCCATGCATATGGGAATAGTGTGTTAGTAATCAAGATCCTGCTCCTGCTGTTTTAGCTGCTGCTGCTGCTGCAGGGTTGCCAATAGACACACAACTCAGCACCCGAGCAGAAGGTTAAGCAACAATGGACATGCCAAAATTACAATGTGTGAAATGATTTATGTTTTACAACTTTGTGACTGCCTTTTTTCTTTTTAAACAAAAGTTTCAAGCAAAAATTTCGTGCTACATCCCTAAACAGAACTGAGTGAGCTCTCATCGCATAGTCGGACAGAGACCAAGGGGTTATTTGGTTCATGCCCTGTGCTTCATGCCTGAGACAAAATGATGCCTAATGATAGCCTGGATAGGAAAAGATTTTTGCCTCGTCAGGCAAGATGTGCGAGTGTTGTTTGGTTTGATACCTGGCCTGGGACAGACACACAAGCATTAAACAATCAACAAAGCAGGCTGATTTGAACGGTAATGAAAACGTGGGCTATAGAAAAATACAGTGGATGTACTCCTAAACGCATCTGCCTGGAACTCAGGCCTCCGATTTCCTAAGCCTGAGTCAAGCTAATTGAGTTGCCTGTGAGGATGGGTGCTTGATACGTCTCCAATGTATCTATAATTTATGAAGTATTCATGCTGTTATATTATCATTCTTAGATGTTTTACTATCATTTATAGCAACTTTATATCATTTTTTGGGACTAACCTATTGACATAGTGCCCAGTGCCAGTTGTTGTTTTTTGCTTATTTTTTACATCGCAGAAAATCAATACCAAACGGAGTCCAAACGCAGCGAAACTTTTTGGAGTTTTTTTCTGGACCAGAAGACACCCGGTGGGCCAAAGAAGTACTAGAGGGGAGCTCCGAGGAGAGCACAACCCATCAGGGCCCGCCTGGGGGCCCAGGCGCGCCCAGGTGGGTTGTGCCCACCTCGGTGGCCTCCCGCACCGCCTCTTCACCCTATAAATTCTCAAATATTCCAAAACCCCCGGGGGTAACCCTAGATCAGAAGTTCTGCCGCCGCAAGCCTCTGTATCCACGAAAAACCAATCTAGACCCCGTTCCGGCACCCTGCCGGAGGGGGAAATCATCACTGGTGGCCATCTTCATCATCCTGGCGGCCACCATGATGAGGAGGGAGTAGTCCACCCTCGGGGCTGAGGGTTTGTACCAGTAGCTATGTGTTTAATCTCTCTCTCTCATGTTCTTGAGATGTCACGATCTTGATGTATCGCAGACTTTGTTAATATAGTTGGATCATATGGTGTTTCCCCTCTCTATCTTGTTGTGAATTGAGTTTTCCATTTGAGATTTTCTTCTTGTCGGATTGAATACTTTTATGGATTTGAGAACACTTTATGTATGTCTTGCTATGAATACACGTGGTGACAATGGGGTATCATATTGATTCACTTGATATATGTTTTGGCACTCAACTCGCGGATTCCCGAGGTGACATTGGGGTAATCTATGCATAGGGGTTGATGCACGTTCTTGTCTTTGTTTCTCCGGTAGAAATCTTGGGGCACTCTTGGAGGTTCTTTGTGTTGGATTGAGTATTATGAATATGAAATTGTTTGATGCATATCGCATAATCAACTCACGGATACTCGCGGTGACATTGGAGTATCTAGGTGGCATTAGAGTTGATTAATGTGTATCATATGGTGTTATTTTAGTACGAACTCTTGGTTAGATCGATCGGAAAGAATAGCTTGGTGTTATTTTATTACGAACTCTAGGATATATTGATCGGAAAGAATAGCTTTGAGATGGTTTCGTACCCTACAAACAATTTCGTCTTATGTTCTCCTCTAGATAGGAACTTTGGAGTGATTCTTCATCGCACGTTGAGGGATAGTTATATGATCCAATTATATTAGCATTGTTGAGAGATTGCACTAGCGAAAGTACGGACCCTAGGCCTCATTTTCAAGCATTGCAATACCGTTTGTGCTCCGTTTTATCAATTGCTACCTTGCTGTTTTTTATTGTTCCTATTATAAAAATCAATATCTACTATCATTACTACGCTTTTATTACCATCTCTTCGCCGAACTAGTGCACCTATACAATTTACCATTGTATTTGGTGTGTTGGGGACACAAGAGACTTTTTATTATTTGGTTGCAGGGTTGTTTGAGAGAGACCATCTTCATCCTACGCCTCCCACGGATTGATAAACCTTAGGTCATCCACTTGAGAAAAAATTGCTACTGTCCTACAAAACTCTGCGCTTGGATGCCCAACACGAGTCTACAAGAACAAGTTGTGTAGTAGACATCAAGCTCTTTTCTGGCGCCGTTGCCGGGGAGGTGAGTGCTTGAAGGTATATCTTTAGATCTTGCAATTGAATATTTTAGTTTCTTATTTTATCACTAGTTTGGTTTATGAAAGAAAACTACAAAAAATGGATTTGAGGTGGTCTCATATTGTTCATCTTTATAATGTCTTTCTTGAAAATGATGGAAAGGAAAATTATGCTCAATTGATAGAAGAAGAATTCAATAGAATGTTTGGCACAAAATCCATGAATGATGAGCATGATTGCAATGGTGTTAGTATGAATTCTTTAAATATACATGATGCTAATGATATGCAAAGCCATAAGCTTGGGGATGCTATGTTTTATGAAGATGATATTTTTAGTCCCCCAAGTTTTGATGAGAAAAATTATGATGATGATAGCATGCCTCCTATTTATGATAATTATATTGATGAAAGTGGGTTTGGAAGAGTGTCAACTCTAGGAAGTAGTGATCACACTATTTTGGAGGGTGTTGAATCTTATAATAATAATTATGAAAGTGGATTTGGAGAGGTCATGACTTTATTTAGTGATGAATCCACTATTTCGGAAGAGGTTTCAATTGATTATGACAATAAAGTTGCTATCTATGATGATTATGGTGATGACATATATGTTATAGAGAATAATTATAAGCATGAAACTTGTCGTCATGATTTTAATTTTCAATCACGTGATAGTTATTTTGTTGAGTTTGCTCCCACTACTATTCATGAGAATAAATTTGCATATGTGGAGATTAATAAAAATTCTATGCTTGTGGATCATGAAAAGAATGCTTTATGTGATAGTTATATTTTTGAATTCATTCATGATGCTACTGAAAATTATTATTAGAGGGGAACATATGCTTTTACATATTGCAATAATATCAAGTTTCCTCTCTTTATGTTGAGAGTTTTGAGGTTTTGCTTGTTTTGCCTTCCTATGCTAGTTGATTCTTGTTCCCATAAGTTGTTTGCTCACAAAATCCCTATGCATAGGAAGTGGGTTAGACTTAAATGTTCTAGTCATATGCTTCATGATGCTCTCTTTATGTTTCAATTCTTATCTTTTATGCCAGCATCATTGAAATCATCATGACTAGCTAAAAAGGCATTAAAGAAAAGCGCTTGTTGGTAGACAACCCAACATTTACCCCTACTGTTTTTGTGCGTTCACATTATTAGGCTACTATAGTAATCATGTTTTATAGGTTTTGTTTCAATAAAGTGCCAAGTAAAGCCTTTGGGATAGTCTGGATGATAGTTGACTTGATTCTGTGCAAAAACAGAAACTTTTGCGCCCAGTAACAGAATTGTTTAAATTCACTGGAGCGTCAAAAAATTCTGAATTATTTACAGTTGATGAATATACAAATTTGATACGTTTTCCTAAATTTTCAGAATTTTTGAGGTACATAAGTATGATCTTAATTCAGATCTTTACGTACTGTTCTGTTTTTGACAGATTCTGTTTTCAATGCATAGTTTGCTTGTGTTATGGTTTCCATGGCTTATGCTGCTTAATATAAGTTGTAGAAATTGTAGGGTACAGCAGTCATTGTGTGAGAACAATTATGAATCTTATCTTGACAGTATCAAAGTGAATGATTTACCTTTATCATACTAACCCATCTCACGAAGTTCCCTTAAGTTTTCTGTGATTGAAGTTTTCATGTTTTGGGTGAGATATCGATATGATGAGAATAAGGAGTGACAAGACCCTAAGCTTGGGGATTCCCAAGGCACCCCAAGGTAATATTCAAGGAATATCCAAGCAACTAAGCTTGGGGATGCCCCGAAAGGCATCCCCTCTTTCGTCTCCGACATTATCGGTAACCTCACTTGGAGCTATATTTTTATTCGTCACATGATATGTGTTTTGCTTGGAGCGTCATTTTATTTTATTTGTATTTGCTTGCTGATATTTATAATAATGTTTTGCATCTTTCATTTCAATAAAAATGTCAAGGATAGCCTTTACCATGCTTATTTTGCAAGTCTATTTGTTGTTGTTTCAAAACAGAAAGTTTAGCGCTGTTGTAAAAAATTCCCAAGAAAAAGTCAGAATGTGATAAAATGTTGAATTGTTTTGCAAAATAAGCTATGATAAATTTTATACAGTGTGCTAAATTTTCAGAATATTTGGAGTTAGAGAAGTATGAATACTCTTGCATCCTTTACAGACTGTCCTGTTTTGGCAGATTGTTGTTATGTTTGCATATGTTTGCTTGTTTAATGATTCTATTTGAGGATAGGACTATTAAATATGCAGAGACATTTAGTATGCAATGTTAAATAATAATTTTAGTGATTTGCTACAGTAGAGGATGATAAGATTTCTGCATTGATTTATACTAACTTATCTCACGAGTTCTTGTTGAGTTTTGTGTGGATGAAGTTTTTAAGATTTAGGGGAACTGTGATATAAAAGGAATTAAGGAGACACAAAAGCTCAATCTTGGGGATGCCCAAGGCATCCCAAGATAATATTTCAAGAATTCTCAAGCATCTAAGCTTGGGGATGCCCCGGTAGGCATCCCACCTTTCTTCATCAACAATTATCGGTTAGTATCGGTTGAGCCTAAGTTTTTGCTTCTTCACATGACGTGTGCCATTCTTGGAATGTCATTTTTTTTTGCTTGCTGTTCTAATAAAATACTTAGATCTGAAAGTTTTTAAAATAAAAGAGAGTCCTCAAATAGCTACCCATTTACTTAACTACTCGCTTGATCTTCACTTATATCTTTTTGGAGTAGCTTGTCATTTACTCTTGTGCTTCACTTATATCCTATGAGTAAATTGTTGAATGAATTGAATATCATGAAGTTGAAATTATATGATCATATCATGCCTAGTAGTAGCTTCACATGGGGTTGAGAAAGTCAAATCTTTTGAAGCTTGACAATCACAATATTGGTCTTACAAGCAATTCATGAATGATTAGTAAAAGGAAGAGAACTTTCACATACAAATATATTATCTTGGACATCTTCTATGATTGTGAATACCCATTAATTATTTTCAAACTTGAGCAAATTAGTTGAAGTTGGACAAGGAAGACAACGTAATGAGTTATGGTTGTGTATATTTGCATAGAAGTTATATTGTCATGGATCCTCCAACATGTGGTGTTTGCCTAGGATCTTTTGCTAGCCAAAAATTCGTACTAAGTAGAGATACTACTTGTGCATCCAAAAACCCATAAACCCAATTTCTTGCCATGAGTGTCCACCATACCTACCTATGGATTGAATAAGATCCTTCAAGTAAGTTGTCATCGGTGCATAAAGCACTAAAAATTGCTCCTAAATATGTTTGATCTTTTATCGTAAGGGAAAATTGAGCGTTGTACGAACTTGTGATGGCAAAGTAATAAAAGCGACGGACTGCATAATAAAGGTTGCTATCATAAGGGGCAATATAACGTGACGTTCCTTTGCATTAAGAGCTTGGGTATCCAAATAAAAAGCGCATGACAACCTCTGCTTCCCTCTGCGAAGGGCCTATCTTTTACTTTTCAGTATTTACTTTTATGCAAGAGCAATAGAATGCATTCTCATTTCAACCTCAATTATTCTCTAGTTGGCAAGCATCATGTGGTGGGGAAAGATCTAGGCATATATGACCAGTCAAATATATTTGATCATGATTTATTATTGTTGACAATTATCTCTATGATAAATGAGTTGGGAGGCGAAACATTAAGCCCCTATCTTTCTCTGTGTTCGATAGATGCCATTTGTTCTAAGAATATGCTTTGAGTAGTAGCAATCATAGAAGACTGTATGATGATTGAGTATGTGGAGCTCTTACTTAGACTCTGTTGAATAAGTTGAATTGCAATTGTTTGGTGACTAAGAATATAGGTTGTTGAGTTTCAAGAGAATTCATTGTTTGAACCTTAACATGTGAATTGGTTGCTACTTTATCATGATGAGTTTTATGAGAAAGAGTTGTTGTTATGATGCTAGGAAAAGTGATTGAAATTATCATTGATCAAACTTATGCACTTTGCTAGCATTCACACTTCATAAATTATTTCTTTTATCATTTTCCTACTCGAGGACAAGTAGGAATTAAGCCTGGGGATGCTGGTACGTCTCCAACGTATCCATGCTGTTATATTATCATTCTTAGATGTTTTACAATCATTTTATAGCAACTTTATATCATTTTTTGGGACTAACCTATTGACATAGTGCCCAGTGTCAGTTGCTGTTTTTTGCTTGTTTTTTACATCGCAGAAAATCAATACCAAACGAAGTCCAAACGCAGCGAAACTTTTTGGAGATTTTTCTGGACCAGAAGACATCCGGTGGGCCAAAGAAGTACCAGAGGGGAGCTCCGAGGGGAGCACAACCCACCAGGGCGCGCCTGGGGGCCCAGTCGCGCCCAGGTGGGTTATGCCCACCTCGGTGGCCTCCCGCACCGCCTCTTCGCCCTATAAATTCTCAAATATTCCAAAACCCCTGGGTGTAACCCTAGATCAGAAGTTCCTCCGCCACAAGCCTCTCACTACTGGAATCTGGTAATTTGCCGTCTGCCACCTCTTTGCCGTCCGCCAGCTGACGGCAAAGAGCCTCTTAGCCGTCCGCTTCCACAAAGCGGACGGCAAAGAAAGTGCAGATGGCAAAAAGTCTATTTGCCGTCCGCTGTTTCTTTGCCGTCAGCCAGCTGACGACAAAGAGCTAGAAGGCAGACGGCAAAGGGCCAGGTGGGCCCCACGGTGCACGGCGTGGCTAGGTCAGGTTCTTTGCCGTCCGCCAGCGGACGGCAAATAGGAGACATGGGCTAGCCCTAAACGGCCGCCCTCTTTGTCGTCTGCTAGCAGACGGCAAAGAAGGCCCACTTAACGGGCCGAGCCGTCTCCCCTCTCTCTCTCTTTCTCTGTTTCCCTCCCGCGCGCCCGCCTCTCTCCTCCCCCGCCGCTCTGCCGCCGCCCCCGCAGCAGCCACGAAAAAAGGAAAAAAGAACCACACACCAACAAAAAAAACACAAAAGCCAGGAAAAGACCTAAAACAAACAAAAAAAAAAAAACGAGACACGCACGAAAAGAAGGCACCGTAGACAGAAAAGCACAGTAGAAGAGAGGGGGGGGTAAGAGTGTGCCGAGGCGGAACGCCACGGTTGCAGAACGGCCCCTCACCACGGCCTACGCGCCCACCCCGCTGTGCCCCTCCCCGCGGCCCTGCGCCGCCCGCCCCACCGGGGATCCCTGCAGGTTTGTTTCCCCTTTTTTTAGTTTTGTTTTTTTTTGTTTTTCTAGTTTAGTTTATGTTTTAGTTTTAGTTTAGTTTTATTTCCAGTTTAGTTTTAGTTTTAGTTTATTTGTTTAGTTTATTTTAGATTAGTTTTGTTTTAGTTTAGAAGAGAAGAGTAGAGTAGAGAAGGAGGAGGAGGAGGGAGGAGAGAGAGAGAGAAGAGAAGAAGAAAGAAGAAGAAGAAGAGAAAAGAAGAAGAAGAAGAAGAAGAAGAAGAAGAAGAAAAAGAAGAGAAGAAGGAAAGGAAAAAAAAGAGGGCGCCCGGGGACGAGTGGGTTTAGATAGTTTACATATTAGAAAAGAAGAAGGAAAAAAAGGAAGAAGAGAAAAAGGAAAAGAAGGAAAAGAAGAAGAGGGAAAGGGAAAGGAAGAAGAGGAAGAGGAGGAGAAAAAGAATAAGAAGAAGAAGAAGAAGAAGAAGAAGAAGAAGAAGAAGAAGAAGAAGAAGAAGAAGAAGAAGAAGAAGAAGAAGAAGAAGAAGAAGAAGAAGAAGAAGAAGAAGAAGAAGAGGAAGAAGAGGAAAAAAGAAGAAGAGGGGAAGAAGAAGAAAAAGACACATTTTTATACTTTCTTATTTAGGGTTCCGCCACGTTTTGCAGTTTCTTTCTTTTCTTTAGTTGAATGTTTTTATACTGCTAGCTAGTTGCCTAGTTTGCTGACCCAAAGAAGTTAAAATAGTTATTATATGAAATTCAACTAAAGTCAACATTTTTTACGACTAGTGCTACTAATAAATTCAACTAGAGCCATCATATGTCCACAAGTGCATTGTTTTTTGAATGAGAAATGATAACTTGGTGTAGTTGATTATCTTCTGCTGCTTATCAGAGATGGGGGGAAGCCGCCACCGCAGACTCCGCTCTGCCACACCGGAGTACGAGTTGGATGCTTTCGAGTTCTTCAGTATCATACTTGGGACTTCAGTATCATCCACGAGGCAGGTATATAAAAGGAGAGATCTCCCTTTCACCCATCTCATTATGATAACTCTGTTGTTTGCTACATCACTCATTGTCCCAAACTGCAGAGGCTGCCTGACACTTTTATGAACATGCTGGGTGAAGATCCGCCAAACAATGTGAAGCTGCGACAGGCCGGCAGCGGGTTTCGCAGGCTGTGGGACGTGGAGTTAGTGATCAAGGAGGGCCACATGTACCTGTGTCGTGGCTGGGAGAAGTTCTACCGTGCCTACGACCTGCGGCAGGGGTACTTCCTTCTCTTCAGGTAGGACGACGACGCCACCATGCTCATCGTGAAGGTGTTCAACGCGACTATGTGTCGCATGCGCTACGCTGATGACGATGATGCCAGTACGTTCTGCCTCTTCTTATTCCTCTACATTTGGCTTTGTCTCACATCGATTGTTAACGGTCATTGTTGCATTTGGACAGGCAATGGGAGCAGCAGCAGCGACACTGGCTACAGCCAAAGCAGCAGCGATTCTGGCTGTAGCAAAAGCAACAACGATTCTGGCTGTAGCAAAAGCAACAGCAAGGAGGATGATCCGGACTGGAGTGGGGAAGAAGAGGAGCAGAGTGGGCATCAGGCTGAGGATTACCTAGCGATGGTGGTGGCTGAGGATGGCCTAGCTATGGTCGTGCCTGTCCTGCCTGAAGATGGCCTCGCGATGGTGGTGGTGCCTGACAATGACCTCCTGCCGGTGGGCGACATGACCACGCCAATTGTGGTAGAAGACTACATCCCACTGCCTCCACCGCCTCACCGCTCTTGGCGCATCAGGCTGAGGAAGGAGAAGGAGAAGAACATTGAGAACTGAACTATGTCAGGTATGTTTGATCTCCAAAATGATCTATATATACTTAGCTTTGTTTCCTCCGAAATGACATAAGTTAGCTCTAATATGCTTAGTTACCTATGTTAGCTCTAATATGCTAAGTTATCTCTACTATGCTTACTTTCCTATAGGTTAACTCCAAAATTACTTATGTTAGCACAAAATGACCAAGTTTACATAATAAGCTTATAGTCTTCTTCTTCTTCTTCTTCTTCTTCTTCTTATTCTTATTCTTCTAGTCTTCTTCTAGTATTCTTCTAGTCTTCTTCTTCTTCTTCTTCTTCTTCTTCTTCTTCATTTTCTTCTAGGTTAGCTCCATTTTACTTAAGTATGCTTACTTCTTATAGTCTTGTTCTTCTTCTTCATTTTATTCTTCTTCTTCTAACATCTTGTTTATCATTTTGCAGATTTGATTTAATTCACGGAAGCTTGCATGGATGGAGTGTTTCTTTTCCATGTGTGCTTTTATTTTGTATCAATGAACTTGCATGGTTGGAACTTGTTATATGGATGGATGGATAACGGTGTTGGATGAACAATGTGAAACTTTTGTAATATGTAAGGATGGAACTATATATGTGTTGGTTATGTATGTATATATGATGAAACTAGTGTGTTGGATATGCTTGCTGTGTATATATGTATATCTGCGAATTGCTGTCAAATTGAATGAATTAAATTAAAAACAGGGCTGTACAGGCTCTTTGCCGTCAGCTAGCTGACGGCAAACATGCCACGTGGCAGCTACCTGTGATTCCTGGGACTGGCATGTTTGAGCACTTTGCCGTCTGCCAGCGGACGGCAAAGACGTTAGCCTCTTTGCCATCCGCTGGCTGACGGCAAAGCACGCCGTTAACCCCTAACGGCCCTCACCCCACCTCACTGCCGTCCACGATCTTTGCCGTCTGCTGGCCACCAGAGGCGGACAGCACAATCCTTTGCCGTCCGTTTCCAGGAAGCGGACGGCAAAGAAGGCCTTTGCTGGCACGTGTTCATCCGGACATTTTGCCGTCTGCTGGCGGACGGCAAAGAGGTTTGCCATCCGTGATCTATGCCTTTGCCGTCCACCGTGGCGGACGGCAAAGAAGCTGATTCCAGTAGTGTCTGTAGCCACGAAAAACCAATCTAGACCCCGTTCCGGCACCCTGCCGGAGGGGAAAATCATCACCGGTGGCCATCTTCATCATCCCGGCAGCCACCATGATGAGGAGGGAGTAGTCCACCCTCGGAGCTGAGGGTTTCTACCAGTAGCTATGTGTTTAATCTCTCTCTCGTGTTCTTGAGATGTCACGATCTTGATGTATCGCGAGCTTTGTTAATATAGTTGGATCATATGGTGTTTTCCCCTCTCTATCTTGTTGTGAATTGAGTTTTCCCTTTGAGATTTCGTTCTTGTCGGATTGAATACTTTTATGGATTTGAGAACACTTTATGTATGTCTTGCTATGAATACCCGTGGTGACAATGGGGTATCATATTGATTCACTTGATATATGTTTTGGCACTCAACTCGCGGATTCCCGAGGTGACATTGGGGTAATCTATGCATAGGGGTTGATGCACGTTCTTGTCTTTGTTTCTCCGGTAGAAATCTTGGGGCACTCTTGGAGGTTCTTTGTGTTGGATTGAGTATAATGAATCTGAAATTGTTTGATGCATATCGCATAATCAATTCACGGATACTCGCGGTGACATTGGAGTATCTAGGTGACATTAGAGTTGATTGATGTGTATCATATGGTGTTATTTTAGTACGAACTCTTGGTTAGATCGATCGGAAAGAATAGCTTGGTATTATTTTAGTATGAACTCTAGGATAGATTGATCGGAAAGAATAGCTTTGAGGTGGTTTCGTACCCTACAAACAATTCCATCTTATGTTCTCCGCTAGATAGGAACTTTGGAGTGATTCTTCATCGCACGTTGAGGGATAGTTATATGATCCAATTATATTAGCATTGTTGAGAGATTGCACTAGCGAAAGTACGAACCCTAGGCCTCATTTTCAAGCATTGCAATACCGTTTGTGCTCCGTTTTATCAATTGCTATCTTGCTGTTTTTTATTGTTCCTATTACAAAAATCAATATCTACTATCATTACTACGCTTTTATTACCATCTCTTCGCCAAACTAGTGCACCTATACAATTTACCATTGTATTTGGTGTGTTGGGGACACAAGACACCTTTTATTATTTGGTTGCAGGGTTGTTTGAGAGAGATCATCTTCATCCTACGCCTCCCACGGATTGATAAACCTTAGGTCATCCACTTGAGTGAAATTTGCTACTGTCCTACAAAATTTGCTACAACACGAGTCTACAAGAACAAGTTGTGTAGTAGACATCAGTGCTCAGGTCAGGGAGGTGTCCAAGATTTCAGGTCTACAACCAAACAGCGTCCAGGCATATTCCAGGGAGGGCTCGGGCCAGGCAACAATCCGGGTTGCAACCAAACAGCCCCCAACAACAGTGTTGACCGCCACGCACAGAAAAAGAATAAATCTTGTTCCAAGTCTGAAGAGGCCCCTATATGCGACCCATGTTGGGTTTTTTCTGTTTCCGTTTTTTGTTTATTTTCTTTTTTATTTGACTTTTTAATCTTTTTATTCATATATCTCTCTTCTTTCTTTCAAATTTTCAAAATCTTCGTTGATGTTTACTTCTAGAAAAACATAGTTATTTTTTGACACAACGTTTTGGCTCTCGGGTGCATCTGCACCCGAGGTGACCAGTAATTCATTTAAAATAGTTAAAAAAAATGAATTCTTTTTGTGATGCTAGATGCTCATGTGCGTGAGTTCCATGCCAAATCTCGTGGAGCTTGGACATTTCAGTATCTCTCAGTGAAAAACACAAATTTGGGGGTTGTAAGAAAGTTTATTGTTCACGTACTGTTTTGATCGATATTTTTTTTTTTGCCATGAGCTCCTCAGATGTCCGAACAATCTGAAATTTGGCATGAACATCACGCACTGAAACATCTTCCACCCCAAAATTTTTTGATTTTCTTGGATTTTTTAAAGTATTTTTTTTAATTTACTGTTCACCGGGTGATGAGCACGGGCACCGAATTGAAAATCCGGTTATTTTTCTCTTTTTTCTGGAGCAAATAGAAGAACCTTTTTAAAGCATATGATCATATATCTCGGTGCATGAACTACTTAAAGTACTCTCTTGTTTGGGGGCAAAACAAGAACATTATTTTCTAAGACCATTAACTTTTTTTAAATAAACATACATGGAATTTAAGACCCGTACTTATTCTTCACCCCGGTCGAACAAATATCTTAATGCATGCGATGAAGATTATTTTTAATTCATACAACCATTTCTATTTTGTATGTGAACTTTTTTTTTCTCACTATTTTTCCTATTATTATAATCATTTATTCAATAACTTAAAACTTGTTAAATAAAAAGTGCATTCCCCGAAACATACATTAAGAAAATGAGTTAAAGGGTCATACTACTGGGCGACCCATATAGAGTCCTCTTCAGCCGTTATAGACATTTTTCTAAATGATCTGACTTTATTCATTAACTAAATAAATTACATCAGATTAAAGAACCTAATTACACATGGATAAGAAATATTTCTAATACAACTAAAAGTTACATCAAAATTCTTTGACATTGCTGCCTCTTGCTTCATCTTCTGTATTGTGACTTTAAGATGAGCCTCCCATGAAAAAGCCGTAGAATACCAAACTTGCACAAGCTGCGCTAACCTAATAGGTAATTTAAAGCTGCATGAGCCTCCTACCCCAACAGGTGAGAACCTAAGATCGTTGAATGTACTGTGGCCGACGACACACCACTTACAAGGCAGGTTGTCAAACTGTCGCTTTGATGCCATACTATCGAGGAAGAATATCGGGAACACAAATGTGAAAAATTGAAAAAACGCCGATTAAACCAACCTTGGCCTCACACTTGCCGCCACCACCGCCTTGATAGGTCGAAGCGACAGGATAACCCACCAGAATTAGATCTGACAATTCAGAAGAAAAAAAACACCACGTGTTCCCTGATATGTACAGTATCGATCTCGATAACAGGACAGATAGAGCCATGGGGCTTTTATTTTGTGCGACATTTCCTTTTCACCATCGAGACGCTGCAACCGTTGACATAGAAAACAAATTAAAAAAAGGTCCAGCTAGTCTCCAACTTTGATCCATGCCCTCCTCCCCCATCTCCAGGTGCCAAAGTGACCACCGAAAATGAGGGGAATAGGTGGAAACACCAGCTAGAAGATAGACCTTCTTGCCTCCTTCAGGCGGTATAGCAACGCGGGGCATAGAAGGGAGGTGGTATTTACCACTCTTGCTAGTGGATACACTCGCTCCAAGTGAAGGGAACTCCTAATGCGTACGCCATTGCGTGACCCATTAGCAGATACAACGGTTTTTTATTTTATTAAATCTCATAATTTGTATATACTTTCGAACAATTTTTAAAATAAAAATAAAATTTATGTGTTGAAAAAATTTAATATGTTACCAATAGTGTTTCTACTCGAAAAATAAATGTTCACACATTTTTTGAAAAAAAATGGTCTAATATATGTAGCAAATGGCCAGATATTTTTAAATATATTCTCACGACATCGACTTGTGACATAAAAAATTATGTGCATGTATATTAAAATGGTCTGATATGCTTTCTCCTTGGATTTGTTTTTTTGCTTTAGGTTTCCTTCTTTCTTTTTCTTTAGTTTTTCCCAAGTTTTTGCTGATTTTCTTCAATTTTCTAGAAAACATTTTTATACATGTTTCATATTTTTCAAATACATGGTTAACAATTTTTGAAATGTATGTTTAGTGCCTAGTTTTTTATACATATTGTAATTTTTTCTTATAAATCTAAAATACTTTATTATATAGGTATAACATTTTTAAATGCCTGATTAACATTTTTTCAAATACTTTTATTGAACATTATTTTGGAATACATGTTGAAACATTATTTTTAAACTATGTGAACATTTTGCATAGATTAGATAAACTTTTCGAAAAATTTCCAATGTCTTTTGTGTGAAACAGGTGAACATTTTAGAAAAATCAAATGTACATTTTTTAGTGCAAGGAAACAATTGTTATTTCAAGTACACAAACTTTCTGTTTTACATTGTATAATTTTGTTTTTAAAATGTCAGGTACATTTTCTAAACGCAGAAATATTTGTTCTATATCACATACTTTTTTTTTGAATGGTGCAGACATTTTCTTAAAGGTTGTGTACACATTTTTGACACTACACTTACATTTTTTTAATGTGCGTTGAACACATTTTGAAAAATTAATTTATTTGTTTTCATAATATATGTGGTTTCTGATTTTTTTTTTAAACACATGTGAGAACAGCATGACGAGTCCATGTGGTCATTGGGCCAGCCAGTACCAGCTCACGAACTTTCTGTTTTACATTGTATAATTTTGTTTTTAAAATGTCACGCACATTTTTTAGACGCAGAAATTTTGTGTTATATCAAATACATTTTTTTGAATGGTGCAAACATTTTCTTAAAGGTTGTGCGCACATTTTGACACTACATTTACATTTTTTTTAATGTGCGTTGAACAAATTTTGAAAAATTAACTTATTTGTTTTCGTAATATATGTGTTTACTATTATTTTAAACACATGTGAGAACAGGATGACGAGACCATGTCGTCACTGGGCCGGCCAGTACTTGCTCCCTGTAGGCGACCCATCCATAGGGCTCGCTATGGGTGGCACATAGTCGCACCCCATATCTCCTCTAGAACGCTTCGAGAGTTGTTTCGCCCAGCCTGATGCCAAACGTATAGTGGACCAATAACCTTTGCCTCACTGTTCTTGATCATCGGCTGCCTGGACGTGTGTCGCTTGGTCGCCACATAAAAAACCATTAGTGGTTCCGAAGAAACCACGATAAAAGTTCCCAAACTTGACAAAAGTTTTCGTATCTGGAAAAAGTTCATGAATTTTTGAAAACTTCGTGAATTTGAACAACAGTTTTGAATTTGAAAAAAATCCTGAATTTGGAAAAAAATAGTTTAAAAATTCATGAATTTGAAAAAATCATGGATTTATAAAGTTCTCATAAATCTTTTCCATGCATGTTAAAATGCTCTCAAGTGCATCAATGTTTTTTTACGCTTTTGAATTGCTACTTCCTAAAATTATCTCTAAATTTACATGCTCCAAAGTCTAAAATTGTATTAATTGGAGGTTATATATAAATTAAGAGTGACTTTAGATGAAGATGGCTATATGTTAACCCAGATGCATAGAAATTTGATTTGATTTACCAGAAATTCTGGCAACAACTGTTTTGCATGTAAGCACTTAATAGAATTCCAAGCAACTTATGCTACTTTGTAACTTGTGAGGATGATAACTCTCTATCTTTGAAAACTATATTGTTCACTCATGTGTCTGTTATTACCTATTCACTCCTGATTTTGTTTGTTGTTTCTGTTGGTATATATAGGTTCGTGTGATGAGAGGGGAGATAAGCATCAAGGACAAGGAGCCAGGAGAAGCGGGAACGTGCTTTGGCTTCAACGTGTTCCTGAAGGCCGGCGAGAGTCCAGAAGTTGAAGACGGCCTCGAGGAAGGGAGGGCGGCGCCGTCTCTGTTTAGGAAGCCCGCCTGCTTCAAGGGCGGACACTGCGTCCTCATCGTCAAAGGCGATGAGACTCGCCGGATCCTGCACACATGGATGGAGCGCGTCAGGATGAAGGTCTGACCCGTCTCGTGCGCCGAGCTCCTCGCGCCGACCATCGACAAGGTGTGCTCCATCTTCAGCGCCTCGCCGTCAAGGCCGGCGTCGATGTCGTCGCTGCACAGCGCAGGTGGAGACGACTTGGGCGACGCCACAGATCGCTGCGTCATCTCCAAGGAGATGGCCAGCCACCTGAGGAGCAGCAGGGGCATGGGCGACAACCACGCCGGGCACCTCCAGGTCTTCGGCCTGCTAGTCGTTGTCGACGTCTCCACTTGAAGGCTCCACGAGGCCGCCCGCGAGGCGGCGAGCTTGGCGAGGACCAAGCTCCAGGTGCCGTGTAGGGTCGTCTGCCTGACGGACCTCAAGACCCCCACCCAGGATCTGAGGAGGTTTAAGGAGGCGAGCAGCTGCAACCTCGAGCTGCGCAAGTCCATTTTCTTTGTTTTAGATGCCGGTGATGAATGGCTATGAGGCGACGAGGCGCATCCGCGAGGAAGAAAGCGGCGATGGCGTCCGCACCCCGATCATCGCGCTGACTGCGAAATCCACGGAGGAGGGGCTGCAGGAGGCCATGGAAGCTGGGATGGATCTTCACCTGACAAAGCCGATACCAAAGTCGAAGATTGGAGGGGTTGTTCTTGAGCTCTGCAAACAAGACAAGAACTGATGTTGTTCTGTTCTCACGACGATATTTAATTACTTATCACCCATGTATATGCGAATAGTGTGTTAGTAATCAAGATCATGCTCCTACTGTTTTAGCTGCTGTTGCTGCTGCAGGGTTGTCAATAGACACACAACTCAGCACCCGAGCAGAAGGTTAAGCAACAATGGACATGCCAAAATTACAATGTGTGAAATGATTTATGTTTTACAACTTTGTGACTGCCTTTTTTCTGTTTAAACAAAAGTTTCAAGCAAAAATTTCGTGTTACATCCCGAAACAGAAGTGAGTGCGCTCTCATCGCATAGTCGGACAGAGACCAAGTGGTTATTTTCCTGCCCTGTGCTTCATGCCTGTAACACCCCATGTCATTAGCCACAGTAATCACTTTTGGTAATGGCAAGTCAGTATGATTAACAGTGCCAAATTATTATTAGCATCATGTTGCATTTCAACTCCTAAGTCAAAATACAAAGTTAAATGAAAGTGGAATATAAAAGTTGTTCATCATAGAAACTAAAATGTTCAATAAATGAAAAATATTACAGAGACAATTCTAAAATTGTAACCAATATTTAATAAATTAGTTAGGTAACCCAAACCTCCTTTAACAGTGGCTGAAAATAATATTTAATAACCTTTTATTTAATCTAAATCAAATATGAAATGATGTTTTGCCCAAACTAGTTTTTGGTGTTAAGGTATAATGCACTGCTATTTATGAACTGGGTCACACTTTTTACAAAATCCATTTAGGGCCCAAGCAATTAGCAAAGCAGTAAAGAAAAGAAGACCGAAAAAGAGAAAAAGAAAAAGGCCTAAAGAAGCTATTGTGCTCTTGAGCCTATCGCTACAGCACCGGCCCAGCCCACCCCGCACCTCCTCCCTCCTCCCGCACTGCTCATGCCGCCCCGCTGCCAAACACACCGCACGCACGCGCGCGCACACACCCGGGTCCCCTCGCCCGCCGCTCGACAACATGCCGCGCCCGCGCCGTGGATAAAGAGTAACTCCCCGCACCCCGCGGACGAACCCTAGCCGCTCCGTTCGCTCTCTCTCTCTCGCTCCCCCACTTCACCCGAGCGCCGCCATGGACGGCCACGGCTAAACCGCGCGACCACCGCCACCCTTTCGCCCCGCCGACGTGTCCACGAGCTCCGCCGCATCGAGCCCGTCCTCCTCGACCACACGACCGAGCCCCGGGAGCGCTGCATCGCCCCACGCCGTCATCTTCTTCCTCTGATCGCCACCGCACTCCGTCGTCAATTCGCTCCGGCAAGCCTTCCCCGAGCCCGCTATTGCACACCTACAGGGCCCGGTGAGCAGTCGACGCCATCCCCCTCTCTTTTCTTCTCACTATCGACGCCGTAGTGATCGCATTCGAGATGCCCGAGCCCACCGCCGCGGACCTCGTCGCCGGCGACCGTCCGGCGACCATTTGGTCATGTGCTGCTGCCCGTTCGCTTCGCCGCCTCGCATAGGCCTCGCCTACCCCTTGCTTCGCCCGTAAAACACGCCATGGCGCCGTTCCCGTAGCTCGCCCGAGAAACCTCGCCGCCGACGAGCTCCTGGCGCTCCACTCCGGCCTCCCCAGCACCCCGCACCGCCGCCATTCGACGCGTGACGTCGAGCCGCGTCGAACGCGCCCTTCCCCAGCCCCGGAGACGCCCTGTGGGCAAAACCCGAAGCTCACCTGAGCCGCGCCGCCACGTTTTGGGTCCCCGGCGTTGCTCCGGCGACGGCCACCGACGTGGCGCACCTGGGGCCCGCCCCTGGGTCACTGCCAGTGGGCCAGGCCAGCCCCAGTTGACCAGTTGACTTGGTCAACTGGCTGACTAGGCACTGCCCAGTCACTGACTGGTGGGGCCCCTTTCCCTGTGTCTATGACATATGGGCCCCCCCTGTCAGGTGCCTAATTAACTAATTAGGTTAATAAAAATAATTAAATTAGCCTAACCTGTCACTGACTGCTGGGCCCCACCTGCTAATTAATCTAATTAGTTAAATTAACCCCTCTGATTAAAGCCACAGTGTATGACATGTGGGCCCCACTGGTCAGGTTTGACCTGGTCAGCCCCACTGTTGACTGCTGATGCAATGCTGACCCCAGGCTGACATCATCATTCACTATTCTGGATAATTCGAATTTAAATAAATAATTAAATTCAGAAAATATTTAAAACTTTAAAAAATCATATAAATTAAACCGTAACTCCGATGAAAATAATTTATAAATGAAACTTGCTCAGAATTTCGATACGAACCCGGATACGCCCTCCGTATTCTTGTCAGATGCCCCTAGCTATATGGACATTGAACTTGTAGACCGTTTTCGATAAATGAATAGTGCCTAACGTTGATTAAATAAATCCGGATAAATTCCTAAATTAACTAAATTATTTAGTTAGGCAGTAGAACGCCCCGGCATATCATTTAGGCATGTCATACATATTGTTTGCATTATTGCCGTGAATTTATTGTTTCTCTCCTCCTCCTTCTCTCTCGATAGACGCCGATACCGACGACGCTGCAGCTGGGTACGACTACACTACAGACGAGCAGTCCGTTGACGATCCCTCTCTCTTGCCAGAGCAACCAGGCAAGCCCCCCCCCCCCCCCCCCCCTGAGCATCCAGATATCGCCCATTCCATTTCTCCTGCTTGCATTAGATTTTGCTACTGTTAATGTATGCTCCTATTCTGATGCATAGCCTGCTTTTGTAACCTGTTCATTGTTACCTTACCTGTCTATGATAAACTGTTTAGTATAGGTTGGTAGTGAACCATCAGTGACCCCACCACCTTACCCTTGTCGCCCCTGCTTGATCATCGACGACTCGATCAGTGTGATCGTCGACCAGAGACCGACACCTCACTTCACACCCCCCTTAGTTGTACGACTCTGCATAGTAACTATCGAGTGCCGAGGATGATACCTCGTAACACACTCCTGATGAATACTCTGCAGTGTAGCTGTTTGGTCGTGGTCATCGAGGGTGATTCCTCCTTCTCCATTTCCGATACGACTCTGTCGTGCAACCCCTCAGTGTGAACCTCGAGGGTGATGCCTCATACGTTCACCCTGATGATTTAATCGAGTGGAATCCACCGAGGGTGATTCCTCGTGGTTTTCCCCTTGATGTTATGACCACACGGTTACTTAGACCTTTGTTACAGGCGGGTCGACCCTGGTGGGTACCCGCTGGGGATCTGTGATGTCGAGTGTGCCGGAAGGGCACTCGAGTGTGATATTGTGGCGGAGCTTCAGAGACTCTGATTGTCTCCGCGTGATACTAACTGAGCCTATTGGATTTGGGTGTGTGATCTGAGTGGGTCGACGTGCCCTATACGCACTACCACCACGCGGGATTATGGTTATGGGGCCCTCTGCGATGTACGTTTCTCCCGAAAGCTCATCAGACGTCACGATTCACCGTGCGGGCTGATCGCCGGGAATGGGCTGGATACTTCACTGACGAGTTCAGTGTCGCGTCTGCATCCCGGCCAGCCACGCAACGCGCAGGGTGCCCAGGGCAATGGCCCAAGACCTCTGGGTGCATAGGTTAGTCCGGCGTGCTGACCTCTCTGCTGAGCCTAGGTAGAGCGTTGCTTCGTGTTGATCTTCCGAGGCCGGGCATTACCCAGCAAGTGTGTCCGGCCAGAGTTGATCGAGCGTGTTGGGTAACAGTAGTGCACCCCTGCAGGGATGAATAATCTATCGATAGCCGGTCCTACGGTAAAGGACGCTCAGTTTGTGTATCCCGATCTACTACTTGAAGTGGGTACTTGTTATTTAATTGAAGCTTCGGGATCGCTTTCTCGCTGGGAGTCCAGGAAGGATCTTTGAGCTGTACTTCAACATGTTTGTTAAATAAAATGCTATTCTACTCTCTTCTACTGCTGCAAGATGATGGCTTCGTGAAGATGCTAGTCTTCGATAGGACTAGGCCTTCTCTCTATTCTGGCATTTCTGCAGCCCAGTCCACATATACAGCCTTTCTCCATTGATAATGTTGCATATGTAGTATAGATCCTTGCTTGCTGAGTACTTCGGATGAGTACTCACGGTTGCTTTACTTTCTCTTTTCCCCATACCCCACCTTGATGATACACCAGACGATGGAGTCCAGGAGCCAGATGCCACCTCAGGAGCTTACTACCAGGAGGGTCCAGACGGCACGTACTACTGGATCGAGCCAACCGACCAGGAGTAGGATCGGAGGCTCCCAGGCAGGAGGCCAACGCCTTTCGATCTAGAGTCGTTGTTTGTGCTAGCCTTCTTAAGGCAAAACTTGTCTAACTATGTCTGTACTCAGATAATATTTGTATGACTGACTCATGTATTCGGATCCTCGTGATCCCTGGTCTGTAAAATTGTGGATCTCCGTTTAAATTGTGTTAGAGTTGTGTTGTGATATCTTTCCGTGAGTCCCTCTGCTTGATCGTGCATGTTTGCGTGTATGATTAGTGCACGATTGAGTCGGGGGCGCCACAATGCCTGAGAGAAAATGATGCCTAATGATAGCCTGGATAGGAAAGGATTTTTGCCTCGTCAGGCAAGATGTGCTAGTGTTGTTTGGTTTGATACCTGGCCTGGGACAGACACACAAACATTAAACAATCAACAAAGCAGGCTAAGTTGACAGGTAATGAAGACGTGGGCTATAGAAAAATAAAGTGGATGTACTCCTAAACGCATCTGCCTGGAACTCAGGCCTCCGATTTCCTGAGCCTGAGTCAAGCTAATTGAGTTGCCTGTGAGGATGGGTGCTCAGGTCAGGGAGGTGTCCAAGATTTCAGGTCTCCAACCAAACAGCGTCCAGGCATATTCCAGGGAGGGCTCAGGCCAGGCAACAATCCGGGTTGCAGCCAAACAGCCCCCAGTAACAGTGGTGACCGCCACGCACAGAAAAAGGATAAATCTTGTTCCAAGCCTGAAGAGGCCCCTATATGCGACCCATGTCGGGTTTTTTCTGTTTCCGTTTTTTGTATATTTTCTTTTTTATTTGGCTTTTTATTCTTTTTTATTCATATGTCTCTTTTCTTTCAAATTTTCAAAATCTTCGTTGATGTTTACTTCTAGAAAAACATAGTTATTTTTGTACACAACGTTTTGGCTCTCGGGTGCATCTGCACCCGAGGTGACCAATAATTCATTTAAAATAGTAAAAAAAATGAATTCTTTTTGTGATGCTAGATGCTCTTGTGTGTGAGTTCCGTGCCAAATTTCGTGGAGCTTGGACATTTCAGTATCTCTCAGTGAAAAACACAAATTTTGGGGTTGTAAGAAAGTTTATTGTTCATGTACTGTTTTGATCGATATTTTTTTTTGCCATGAGCTCCTCAGATGTCCGAATAAGCTGAAATTTGGCACGAACATCACGCACTGAAACATCTTTCACCCCAAAAAAATTTAGATTTTCTTGAATTTTTTAAGTTTTTTTTTGAATTTACTGCTCACTGGGTGATGAGCAAGGGCACTGAATTGAAAATCCGGTTATTTTTCTCTTTTTGCTGGAGCAAATAGAAGAACCTTTTTAAAGCATATGATCATATATCTAGGTGCATGAACTACTTAAAATACTCTCTTGTTTGGGGGCAAAACAAGAACATTATTTTCTAACACTATTAACTTTTTTTAAATAAACATACATGGAATTTAAGACCCGTACTTATTCTTCACCCCGGTCGAGCAAATATCTTAATGCATGAGATGAAGATTATTTTTAATTCATACAACCATTTCTATTTTGTATGTGTACATTTCTATTTTTCTCACTATTTTTCCTATTATTTTAATCTTTTATTCAATAACTTAAAACTTGTTAAATAAAAAGTGCATTCCCCGAAACATACATTAAGAAAATGAGTTAAAGGGTCATGATACTTGGCGACCCATATAGAGTCCTCTTCAGCCGTTATAGACATTTTCCTAAATGATCTAACTTTATTCATTAACTAAATAAATTACATCAGATTAAAGAACCGAACTACACATGGATAAGAAATATTTCTAATACAACTAAAAGTTACATCAAAATTCTTTGACATTGCTGCCTCTCGCTTCATCTTTTGTATTGTGACTTTAAGATGAGCCTCCCGTGAAAAAGCCGTAGAATACCAAACTTGCACTAGCTGCGCTAACCTAATAGGTAATTTAAAGCTGCATGAGCCTCCTACCCCAACAGGTGAGAACCTAAGATCGTTGAATGTACTGTGGCCGACGACACACCACTTACAAGGCAGGTTGTCGAACTGTCGCTTTGATGACATACTATCGGGGAAGAATAGCGGGAACACAAATGTGAAAAATACAAAAAAAATGCCGATTAAACCAACCTTGGCCTCACACTTGCCGCCACCACCGCCTTGATAGGTCGAAGCGACAGGATAACCCACCAGAATTAGATCTGGCAATTCAGAAGAAAAAAACACCACGTGTTCCCTGATATGTATAGTATCGATCTCGATAACAGGACAGATAGAGCCATGGGGCTTTTATTTTGTGCGACATTTCCTTTTCACCATCGAGACGCTGCAACCGTTGACATAGAAAACAAATTAAAAAAAGGTCCAGCTAGTCTCCAACTTTGATCCTTGCCGTCCTCCCCCATCTCCAGGTGCCAAAGTGGCCACCGAAAACGAGGGGACTAGGTGGAAACACCAGCTAGAAGATAGACCATCTTGCCTCCTTCAGGCGGTATAGCAACGCGGGGCACAGAAGGGAGGTGATATTTACCACTCTTGCTGGTGGATACAGTCACTCCAAGTGAAGGGAACTCCTAATGCGTAGGCCATTGCGTGACCCATTAGCAGATACAACGGTTTTTTATTTTATTAAATCTCATAATTTGTATATACTTTCGAACAATTTTTAAAATAAAAGTAAAATTTATGTGTTGAAAAATAATAATATGTTACCAATAATGTTTCTACTCGAAAAATAAATGTTCACACATTTTTTTTAAAAATGGTCTAACATAGGTATCAAAGGGCCAGATTTTTTAAAATATATTCTCAAGACATCGATTTGTGACATATAAAATTATGTGCATGTATATTAAAATGGTCTGATATGCGTTCTCCTTGGATTTTTTTTTCAGGTTTTCTTCTTTCTTTTTCTTTAGTTTTTCGCAAGTTTTTGCTGATTTTCTTCAATTTTCTAGAAAACATTTTTATACATGTTTCATATTTTTTCAAATACATGGTTAACAATTTTTGAAATGTATGTTTAGTGCCTAGTTTTTTATACTTATTGTATTTTTTTTTATAAATCTAAAATACCTTATTATATAGGTGTAACATTTTTAAATGCATGATTAACATTTTTTCAAATACTTTTATTGAACATTCTTTTGAAATACATGTTGAAACATTATTTTTAAACTATGTCCACATTTTGCATAGATAAGATAAACTTTTCGAAAAAAGTCCAAAGTCTTTTGTGTGAAACAGGTGAACATTTTAGAAAAATCAAATGTACATTTTTTAGTGCTAGGAAACAATTGTTTTTTTAAGTACACAAACTTTCTGTTTTACATTGTATAATTTTGTTCTTAAAATGTCAGGTACATTTTTAAACGCAGAAATATTTGTGTTATATCACATACATTTTTTTGAATGGTGCAGACATTTTCTTAAAGGTTGTGTACACATTTTTGACACTACACTTACATTTTTTTTTAATGTGCGTTGAACACATTTTAAACGTGTTCCTGAAGGCCAGCGAGAGTCCAGAGGTTGAAGACGGCCTCGAGGAAGGGAGGGCGGCGCCGTCTCTGTTTAGGAAGCCCGCCTGTTTCAAGGGCGGACACTGCGTCCTCCTCGTCCACGGCGACGAGACCCGCCGGATCCTGCACACATGGATGGAGCGCGTCGGGATGAATGTCTGACCCGTCTCGTGCGCCAAGCTCCTCGCCCCGACCATCGACAAGGTGTGCTCCGCCTTCAGCGCCTCGCCGTCAAGGCCGGCGTCGATGTCGTCGCTGCACAGCGCAGGAGGCGACAACTTGGGCGACACCACAGATCGCTGCATCATCTCCAAGGAGATGGCCAGGCACCTGAGGAGCAGCAGGGGCATGGGCGGCAACCACGCCGGGCACCTCCACGCCTTCGGCCTGCTAGTCGTTGTCTACGTCTCCACTGGGAGGCTCCACGAGGCCGCCCGCGAGGCGGCGAGCTTGGCGAGGATCAAGCTCCAGGCGCCGTGCAGGTTCGTCTGCCTGACGGACCTCAAGACCCCCACCCAGGATCTGAGGAGGTTTAAGGAGGCGAGCAGCTGCGACCTCGAGCTGCGCAAGCCCATCCACGTCTCCCGGCCGCACAAGCTCCTCCAGGTCATCAGGGGCCTCCAGGCATCCCATTTCCAGCACCTGCACCCATTTCAGTTCGAGATGCCGGCGGCAGATCAGACCACTGCGTCGGCGTCCGAGATCAAGCCCGCAGTGCCCGTGGGACCAGCCAATGTTGGAGACGGCAAGCCACTGGAGGGGATGCGCGTGCTGCTGGTGGACGACACCATGCTTCTACACTGAATCCACGGGCAGATGTTGAGCGATCTCGGAGCAGCCGTAGAGATTGCAGGGGATGGCTCTGTGGCTGTGTCCATGTTCACATAAGCTCTTCGGAATGCCTTGCCCTATGACGTGGTCCTCATGGATTGCCAGGTACGAGTACATTTCTCCAGCAACACCATGCCAAGCATCGGTTAATTTGTTACAGATGATGTGATTTAATAATCTCTGACATTGCTGGCAATTCGATTTTCTTTGTTCCAGATGCCGGTGATGAATGGCTATGAGGCGACGAGGCGCATCCGCGAGGAAGAAAGCCGCCACGGTGTCCGCACCCCGATCATCGCGCTGACTGCGAATTCTGCGGAGGAGGGGCTGCAGGAGGCCGTGGAAGCTGGGATGGATCTTCACCTGACAAAGCCGATACCAAAGTCGAAGATTGCAGGGGTTGTTCTTGAGCTGTGCAAACAAGACAAGAACTGATGTTGTTCTATTCTCGCGAGGATATTTAATTACTTATCACCCATGCATATGGGAATAGTGTGTTAGTAATCAAGATCCTGCTCCTGCTGTTTTAGCTGCTGCTGCTGCTGCAGGGTTGTCAATAGACACACAACTCAGCACCCGAGCAGAAGATTAAGCAACAATGGAACTCAGGCCTCCGATTTCCTGAGCCTAAGTCAAGCTAATTGAGTTGCCTGTGAGGATGGGTGCTCGGGTCAGGGAGGTGTCCAAGATTTCAGGTCTCCAACCAAACAGCGTCCAGGCATATTCCAGGGAGGGCTCAGGCCAGGCAACAATCCGGGTTGCAACCAAACAGCCCCCAACAACAGTGGTGACCGCCACACACAGAAAAAGGATAAATCATGTTCCAAGTCTAAAGAGGCCCCTCTTTGCGACCCATGTTGGGTTTTTTCTGTTTTCGTTTTTTGTTTATTTTCTTTTTTATTTGGCTTTTTAATCTTTTTATTCATATGTCTCTCTTCTTTCTTTCAAATTTTCAAAATCTTCGTTGATATTTACTTCTAGAAAAACATAGTTATTTCTGGACACAACGTTTTGTCTCTCAGGTGCATCTGCACCCGAGGTGACCAGTAATTCGTTTAAAATAGTAAAAAAAAATGAATTCTTTTTGTGAAGCTAGATGCTCATGTGCGTGAGTTCCGTGCCAAATTTCGTGGAGCTTGGACATTTCAGTATCTCTCAGTGAAAAACACAAATTTTGGGGCTGTAAGAAAGTTTATTGTTCACGTACTGTTTTGATCAAAAAAAAATTTGCCATGACCTCCTCAGATGTCCGAACAAGTTGAAATTTGGAACGAACATGACCTACTGAAACATCTTCCAACCCAAAAAAAATTAGGTTTTCTTGAATTTTTTTTTGAATTTACTTCTCACCGGGTGATGAGCACGGGCACCGAATTGAAAATCCGGTTATTTTTCTCTTTTTTCTGGAGCAAATAGAAGAACCTTTTTAAAGCATATGATCATATATCTAGGTGCATGAACTACTTAAAATACTCTCTTGTTTGGGGGCAAAACAAGAACATTATTTTCTAAGACCATTAACTTTTTTTAAATAAACATACATGGAATTTAAGACCCGTACTTATTCTTCACCCCGGTCGAACAAATATCTTAGTGCATGCGATGAAGATTATTTTTAATTCATACAACCATTTCTATTTTGTATGTGAACATTTTTATTTTTCTCACTATTTTTCCTATTATTTTAATCATTTATTCAATAACTTAAAACTTGTTAAATAAAAAGTGCATTCCCCGAAACATACATTAAGAAAATGAGTTAAAGGGTCATGCTACTGGGCGACCCATATAGAGTCCTCTTCAGCCATTACAGACATTTTCCTAAATTATCTGACTTTATTCATTAACTAAATAAATTACATCAGATTAAAGAACCGAATTACACATGGATAAGAAATATTTCTAATACAACTAAAAATTACATCAAAATTCTTTGACATTGCTGCCTCTCGCTTCATCTTTTGTATTGTGACTTTAAGATGAGCCTCCCGTGAAAAAGCCGTAGAATACCAAACTTGCACAAGCTGGGCTAACCTAACAGGTAATTTAAAGCTGCATGAGCCTCCTACCCCAACAGGTGAGAACCTAAGATCGTTGAATGCACTGTGGCCGACGACACACCACTTACAAGGCAGGTTGTTGAACTGTCGCTTTGATGCCATACTATCGGGGAAGAATATCGGGAACACAAATGTGAAAAATAGAAAAAAACGCCGATTAAACCAACCTTGGCCTCACACTTGCCGCCACCACCGCCTTGATAGGTCGAAGCGGCAGGATAACCCACCAGAATTAGATATGAGAATTCAGAAGAAAAAAACACCACGTGTTCCCTGATATGTACAGTGTCGATCTCGATAACAGGACAGATAGAGCCATGGGGCTTTTATTTTGTGCGACATTTCCTTTTCACCATCGAGACACTGCAACCGCTGACATAGAAAACAAATTAAAAAAAGGTCCAGCTAATCTCCAACTTTGATCCATGCCCTCCTCCCCCATCTCCAGGTGCCAAAGTGGCCACCGAAAACGAGGGGAATAGGTGGAAACACCAGCTAGAAGATAGACCTTCTTGCCTGGAATAGGTGGAAACACCAGCTAGAAGATAGACCTTCTTGCCTCCTTCAGGCAGTATAGCAACGCGGGGCGTAGAAGGGAGGTGATATTTACCACTGTTGCTAGTGGATACACTCGCTCCAAGTGAAGGGAACTCCTAATGCGTAGGCCATTGTGTGACCCATTAGCAGATACAATGGTATTTCATTTTATTAAATCTCATAATTTTTATATAGTTTCAAACAATTTAAAAAAAAATTATGTGTTGAAAAATAATAATATGTTACCAATAATTTTCTACTCGAAAAATAAATGTTCACACATTTTTTTTAAATGGTCTAATATATGTAGCAAATGGCCATATATTTATGAATATATTCTCTCGACATCGACTTGTGACATAAAAAAATATGTGCATGTATATTAAAATGGTCTAATATGCGTTCTCCTTGGATTTTTTTGGTTTTAGGTTTTCTTCTTTCTTTTTCTTTAGTTTTTCCCAAGTTTTTGCTGATTTTCTTCAATTTTCTAGAAAACATTTTTATACATGTTTCATATTTTTCAAATACATGGTTAACAATTTTTGAAATGTATGTTTAGTGCCTTGTTTTTTATACATATTGTAATTTTTTCTTATATATCTAAAATACTTTATTATATAGGTGTAACATTTTAAAATGCATGATTAACATTTTTTCAAATACTTTTATTGAACATTCTTTTGGAATACATGTTGAAACATTATTTTTAAACTATGTGAACATTTTGCATAGATTAGATAAACTTGTCGAAAAAATTCCACATTCTTTTGTGTGAAACAGGTGAACATTTTAGAAAAATCAAATGTACATTTTTTAGTGCTAGGAAACAATTTTTTTTTAAGTACACAAACTTTCTGTTTTACATTGTATAATTTTGTTTTTAAAATGTCAGGTACATTTTCGAAATGCAGAAATATTTGTGTTATATCACATACATTTTTTTGAATAGTGCAGACATTTTCTAAAAGGTTGTGTACACATTTTTGACACTACACATAATTTTTTTTAATGTGCGTTGAACACATTTTGAAAAATTAACTTATTTGTTTTCATAATATATATGTTTACTAATTTTTTTAATACACATTTGAGAAGAGCATGACGAGACCATGTGGTCACTGGGCCGGCCAGTACCAGCTCACAAACTTTCTGTTTTACATTGTATAATTTTGTTTTTAAAATGTCACTTTCATTTTTTAAATGCAGAAATTTTGTGTTATATCACATACATTTTTTTGAATGGTGCAAACACTTTTTTTAAAGATTGTGCGCACATTTTGAAACTACATTTACATTTTTTTATTGTGCGTTGAACACATTTTGAAAAATTAACTTATTTGTTTTCGTAATATATATGTTCACTATTTTTTTTAAACACATGTGAGAACAGCATGACGAGACCATGTCGTCACTGGGCCGGCCAGTACCTGCTCCCTGTAGGCGACCCACCCATAGGGCTCGCTATGGGTGGCACATAGTCGCACCCCATATCTCCTCTAGAACGCTTCGAGAGTTGTTTCGCCCAGCCTGATGCCAAACGTATAGTGGACCAATAACCTTTGCCTCACTGTTCTTGATCATCGGCTGCCTGGACGTGTGTCGCTTGGTAGCCAGATAAAAAACCATTAGTGGTTCCGAAGAAACCCCGATAAAAGTTCCCAAACTCGACAAAAGTTTTCGTATCTGGAAAAAGTTCATGAATTTTTGAAAACTTCGTGAATTTCAACAATATTTTTGAATTTGAAAAAAAATCATGAATTTGAAAAAAATAGTTTAAAAATTCTTGAATTTGAAAAAATCATGGATGTATAAAGTTCTCATAAATATTTTTCCATGGATGTTAAAATGCTCTCAAGTGCATCAATGTTTTTTTTATGCTTTTGAATTGCTACTTCCTAAAATTTTCTCTAAATTTACACGCTCCAAAGTCTAAAACTGTATCAATTGGAGGTTATATATAAATTAAGAGTGACTTGAGATGAAGATGGCTATATGTTAACCCAGATGCGTAGAAATTTGATTTGATTTACCAGAAATTCTGGCAACAACTGTTTTGCATGTAAGCACTTAATAGAATTCCAAGCAACTTATGCTACTTTGTAACTTGTGAGGATGACACTCTAAAAAGGTTATTAACTCTCTATCTTTGAAAACTATATTGTTCACTCATGTGTCTGTTATTACTTATTTACTCTTGATTTTGTTTGTTGCTTCTGTTGGTATATATAGGTTCGTGTGATGGGAGGGGAGATAAGCATCAAGGACAAGGAGCCAGGAGAAGCGGGAACGTGATTTGGCTTCAACGTGTTCCTGAAGGCCAGCGAGAGTCCAAAGGTTGAAGAAGGCCTCGAGGAAGGGAGGGCGGCGCCGTCTTTGTTCAGGAAGCCCGCCTGCTTCAAGGGCGGACACTGCGGGTCTGGCCCGTCTCGTGCGCCGAGCTCCTAGCCCCGACCAGGTGTGCTCCGCCTTCGGCGCCTCGCCGTCAAGGCGGACGTCGATATCGTCGTTGCACAGCGCAGGAGGCGACGACTTGGGCGACACCACAACTCGCTGCGTCATCTCCAAGGAGATGGCCAGCCACCTGAGGAGCAGCAGGGGCATGGGCGGCAACCACGCCGGGCACCTCCACGCCTTCGGCCTGCTAGTCGTTGTCTACGTCTCCACTGGCAGGCTCCACGAGGCTGCCCGCGAGGCGGCGAGCTTGGCGAGGACCAAGCTCTAGGCGCAGTGCAAGGTCGTCTGCCTAATGGACCTCAAGACCCGCACCCAGGATCTGAGGAGGTTTAAGGAGGCGAGCAGCTACGACCTCCTTACATTAAAATTGAAAATCCGATTATTTTTCTCTTTTTTCTAGAGCAAATAGAAGAACCTTTTTAAGCATATGATGATATATCTAGGTGCATGAACTACTTAATATACTCTCTTGTTTGGTGGTAAAACAAGAACATTATTTTCTAAGACCATTAACTTTTTTTAAATAAACATACATGGAATTTAAGACCCGTGCTTATTCTTCACCCCGGTCGAACAAATATCTTAATACATGAGAGTTAGATTATTTTTAATTCATACAACCATTTCTATTTTGTATGTGAACATTTTTATTTTTCTCAGCATTTTTCCTATTATTTTAATCATTCATACAATCACTATGTTTACATTGTATAGTTTTGTTTTTAAAATGTCACGTACATTTTTTAAACGTAGAAATTTTGTGTTATATCACATACATTTTTTGAATGGTGCAAACATTTTTTAAAGGTTGTGAGCACATTTTGACACTACATTTACATTTTTTTAAATGTGCGTTGAACACATTTTGAAAAATTAACTTATTTGTTTTCGTAATATATGTGTTTTCTATTTTTTTTAAACACATGTGAGAACAGCATGACGAGACCAAGTCGTCACTGGGCCGGCCAGTACCTGCTCGCTGTAGGCGACCCACCCATAGGGCTCGCTTTGGGTGGCACATAGTCGCACCCCATATCTCCTCTAGAACGCTTCGAGAGTTGTTTCGCCTAGCCTGATTCCAAACGTATAGTGGACCAATAACCTTTGCCTCACTGTTCTTGATCATTGGCTGCTTGGACGTGTGTCGCTTGGTCGCCACATAAAAAACCATTAGTGGTTCCGAAGAAACCCCGATAAAAGTTCCCAAACTCGACAAAAGTTTTCGTATCTGGAAAAAGTTCATGAATTTTTTAAAACTTCATGAATTTCAACAACAGTTTTGAATTTGAAAAAATAGTTTAAAAATTCATGAATTTGAAAAAAATCATGGATTTACAAAGTTCTCATAAACCTTAAGGAAATGGGGAAAAGTGAGACAAGAGGAACAAAAAGGAAAAGAAATAAACAAATAGAAACCATAAAGAAAAGGAGGTAAAAAAAAGAAATACTGGCCTAAAAAGCAGGAGTGAAGGAAGAATGTGGTCGGCCCAGTTACAAGTTACAGCTAGGCGAAGGAAGGATGTGGGCTCGTATCCTTGTTGGAACGTGAGCCTAGTTACGGAAATTCCTACTTGCCGCTCGCTGCAGCAAGTAGTCGAGGCGACGCACATGGGCGATTGAGCGATTCCGGTTTTGGGAATCTTCTAGGTGGTTTCCAGCCGGTTTTTTTTTCTGGTTTTGGGAACATTCTAGAAGGTTCATAGACAGTTTTTTTATTTCGCCCTTTTCCCTTTTTGTTTCTTTTCTTTTTCTGTTTCTTTTTTTACGTTTTAATTTTTTCTTTTAATTTTTCTGTTTTCTTTTCTTTGCCCTTTCATTTTTTATTTTTCATGTTTCTTATTCATGAAAATTTGAAATATTTATTAAGAATTTTATAACATGTTCTCGTATTCAAAATTGGCTCCCAATTTCAAAAAATGTTCAGGTTTTCAAATTTTGTTCAGAATTTCAAAAAATATTTGTGTTTCAAACAGTCTTTTGAGAAATTTCATAAAATGTTCTTGTTTTCAAATTATGTTTACAATTTCAAAAAATGTTTGTGTTTTGAAAAATAATCAGTAATTTTAAAGAATGTTCTCATTTTCAAATTTTGTTCAGAATTTCAAAAAAACATTCATTTTTCAAAAAGTCTTTTTAGAAATTTCATAAAATAATCTTGTTTTCAAATTTTATTCAAAATTTCAACAAATGTTCATGTTTTGAAAATGTTCAGTAATTTCAAAAAAGTTTCTCATTTTCAAATTTTGTTCAGAATTTCAAAAAATATTCGTGTTTCAACAAGTCTTTTTAGAAATGTCATAAATGTCCTTTTTTTCAAATTTTGTTCACAATTTCCAAAAATGTTCGTGTTTTATAAAGTGCTCACTAGTTTCAAAAAAATGTTCTTGTTTTCAAATTTTGTTATGTTCATGTTTTTATAAAATGTTTAGGAATCTAAAAAAATGTTCTCTTTCTGAAAATCTGTTCAGAATTTCATTCATAAGATGTTCATGTTTCACAAAATGTACATGAATGTCAAAATATGTGCGCACTTCCAAAATTTGTTCACAATTTCAGAAAAATATCCTTGTTTCAATTTTTTTTTAGGAATTTTAGAAAATGTTTCTTTTAAAAAAAATCACAATGTCAAAAAATATTCAATTTGTTTATAAATTGTTCACGTTTTAGAAAACTGTTAGGTTTCGCAAAAAATGTTTGTGTTTTTAAATTTTTTTATCTAATTTTGAAAATGTTTGTTTTTAAATATATTTACTTTTATGAAAAAGAAAACCACGTTCGAAATTTTAAAAAAAGTTACTTTTTTTGCCGCCTATAGTTTATATTAATTTAGTTGGCATTTTAAGCAAAACATATCTATGAACACAGTGTCTAGCCACGTGGTTCACTCACTTGATTTCTTGTGTTCGAAGCGCCCCACACACGTTTTTGGGATTTTTTTCTTTTCAACTTTGCCGTTGCCATCCGCTTCTTTTAACTATTACGTTGCAAATCTTCCACTAGAGCTAGCTTGTCGCACTGGTTAGCTCCATGATCGTCTGTGGCGCTGGTCGTGGGTTCGATTCCCACCACTGCGCTGTTTTTTGTTGATTTCTCACGCCGCGTTCAAAGAAACGCCGGCGCGCAGCCCACAAAGCCCGCCAAGGACGTGCGTCTGTGCGAAAGTGCAGCAATTTGACGCAGAATGCGTCCAATAGGAGCTCCCCCTAGTTACGGATAGCACAGTAACCGACGCTATAAATGCCGAGTGAATAATGCAACACACACGGGGACTTTACGTGGGCTTTACAGGCTAATTAAAAATTAATTGTTGCGATTTAGTTAAGTAGGACGGGGCCCCACCACTTAAAAATCAGGGAGGACAATTAAATTAGGCCACGTTCTTCAGCCCGTGAAGTCTGTTGAAACATCCCCGTGAGTCTAGTATTATCGATACTGAGTAGGATTTTCCCGTATTTCACACTACCTAGTGTTCGAATCTAACTATGTCAAATAGTAGAGGAAGCACTAACCGCACTGCACCTATGGCTTCCATTAGGTGCTAAGAAACTACTCCCTCCGTTCCTAAATATAAGTGTTTTTAGAGATTTCAATATGGACTACATATGGAGCAAAATGAATGAATCTATATTCTAAAATATGTCTATATACATCCGTGTGTAGTCTATATTGAAATATCTAAAAAGACGTATATTTAGGAACGGAGGGAGTAGATGATATATTTTATTTTATTTTACAAATTTACAAAGCAAAAAAGTTTGCAGTAATTTGAAAAAATCAAACAAATTAGAATTTAAAAAACATTTGTGATTTTTTAATATTATAGATTGTGAATTAAAAAAAGTTCTGAGATTGTAAAAATGTTTTGGATTTTTCAAAAGTTCAGAAAATTTAAAAACATCCATAAAATTGGAATTTGTATAAATTAAAATGAAATCATAAAAAGGAAAGAAAGCAGGGATAAGGAAAGAAAAGACCAGACAAGAAAACGAAAAGGAGAAGAAGAAGAAGCGAAAAAACAAGTAAAACCAAAGAAACCCCTACAAATGGAAATTAGACATGAACCAAAACTCAAAAAAGAAAAAAAGAGCGGGGCCAGAAACCCGGGAAACGAAAAACAAACAAATGAAAACCGTTAGATGGACCTCAGGTTGTCTTGCATGCTCTATTCATTCGGCCTCCTATTTGACAGAGTGAGCCTTTAATTTATTTATTTTGAGGGAAGTGAGCCTCTAAATAGGATTGTCTGAAATCACTAATTGAGGAGTACTCCTTGCAAACATCACTTCCATCTCCCCAGGTTGCGATAACTGGCGCGCTGCATGTCCGTCACTTGTCGCAACCTGCGAGTTTTCCTTTTTTTCGTAGATCCGTTTATTCAAAATGATTTATCTCTTAAACCCTATGTCCAAATTTTGAACCGTTTTCACCGTTGGATTTCTTGCGTCGAGATCTTCAAAACTAGATCCCATGTTGATAGGTTTTGACGAACTTTTTTCACGAAAAGATCGGACAAAAAAACCGGACCGGGAGCACTTTTTTTTCTCCCTTTCCGAAAGCCGTTTACGAGAGGCACGGCCGTGCCTCTCGCGGAAGCAAAACCGTGCCTCTCGCGGAAGAAAAAAAAGAGAGAAAATGTGTTTTTTTCGTTTCCGATAGGCACGGCTGTGCCTCTCGCGGAAGCAAAACCATGTCTCTCGCGGAAGCAAAATCGTGCATCTCCTGGAAGGAAAAAAAACCATATTTTTTTCCGTTTCCGAGAGGCACGCCTCTCGCAGAAGCCAAACCATTCCTCTCGCGAAAAGAAAAAAAAAGAAAACACGTTTTTTCGCGTAATAGTTTTTTGTTCGAAAAGATAAGGATGACAGGTGAAAAATCAAAAAGCCGAAAAAAGGAAAAAAATCATCTAAAAAGCTGAAAACGCGTGCGAAAAAATAAAAAAAATATCTGAAGGAAGCACCCAGAGCGCGACACATGGTGGCGGCTGAGAGCGCGCGACACAGGTTCTGAATTCAACTGAGATTGATCGCTCCAAATTTGGTCCACTTATTCAAGAACTTAAGGAGATGTTGTCTGGTGTTGCCCAGTATCGAGTGATTTGGACTAGACGTGATGCAAACAAGGTTGCTCACATTTTAGCTAGGGAGGGCTGCCTGTTAGGTTTATGCAAAACTTGGTTTCATGTTTTTCCTTCATGTATTCGTGATGCTATGTTGGATGATGTTGTGGCACATTAAGTAATAAAGGCAGCTATTTCCCCTAAAAAAAGTGACGCGCTCTTAGCTCATCCCCAAGTGACCCTTGAGGAGGCTGGGAACGAGCGCTTTTTAGTTAGTTGCTCTCATGCCATAATCCCTATAAAGCGTTGCAGGCCGACGATCCATTTAGCGCTCCCCCGTGGAAGGTCCAGCTCCACGCAGGGCCCGTCTCAGCAAGCAAACACACAGGCGGGGAACATTTAAATACCTTAGTGATCGTGTATGGGACAAGGTGAAAGGATGGATGGGCAAGTGCTTATCTTCAGCTGGTAAGGAGGTGCTCATAAAATATGTTGCTCAAGCTATCCCAGTCTATTCAATGTCCTGCTTTAAGCTCCCTAGAGGTTTATGCAATCACTTAAACTCCATTATCCGAAAGTTTTGGTGGGGATGCAAACAGGGCAAGCGGAAACCTGCATGGGTATCTTGGGAAGTGATGACAAGACCCAAATATTTAGGTGGTCTGGGGTTCAGAGATATTGAGTTATTTAATCTTGCCTTACTTGCAAGATAGGCCTGGAGGATTCTCCAAGACCCATCCTCTTTAAGCGCAAGGATTCTTAAATCCTCCTATTTTCCAGATACAGATTTTCTTGGTGCAGCAATCGGCTCCAGACCATCCCAAATATGGAGAGCAATACATGAGGGAAAGGAGATACTAAAACAAGGAATCATTCGAAGAATTGGGAACGGGCAAACGACGAATATTTGGGATGATAATTGGATTCCCAAAGAGGCGTCTTTGCGGCCAATTGTTTCACTTGTCCTGAACCCTCCAGAGAGAGTTTCTGATCTGCTATTACCGGCCATGGCTGCATGGAATGAACAGTTAGTACGGACTACCTTTTTGCCCATTGACGCCGAGGCAATTCTGAAGTTACCGGTCTGCACAAGAAATATTGAGGATTTCTGGGCATGGAACCCTGACAGGAAGGGTATGTTTACGGTGAGTTCAACCTACAAGTTCTTGATTACGACAAAGATCACGAGAGAAGGATGGCTATATGAAAGAGCTGGCTCATCGAGTAATGACAGGGAGGAGAAGGACTGGTCGAAGCTATGGGGGCTTACTGTGCCTTCAAAAGTAAAAGTTTTTCTGTGGAGGCTGGCACGTCACTCCTTGCCAACAACGGATATTGTGAACAAGAGGAACATGGCCACTAGGGATTCTTGCCCGCTATGAGGTGTGCGCGATTCATGGCGTCATGCGCTTATTTCATGCAACATGGCAAGATGCACTTGGGCTCTCGCTGACCCAGAGTTAGTGTCAAAGATGGCAGACAATGCCGAACCACGAGCGAAGAACTGGCTGTTTGGTTTGAGTGAAACCTTGGATCGCCAATCATTTACATTAATGGTAATCACCCTCTGGTCTATATGGTATGCAAGGAGACGGGCTATCCATGAGGGGAATTTTCAGTCTCCACAGCAAACCTCATCATTTGTGGCGTCATATATTAGCGAGTTGGGACAGCTGGCCAAACCAGCGACGAATGCTCAAGCGGGTCGCACCCAACTCTTGGCTAGCTTCACCAAATGGCGTCGCGAAGATGAATGTTGATGCAGCGGTAGCACGCAACATGCGTGGGGTGCAGTGGCAGCTTTTTGCCGTGACCGTACAGGGTTGTACCTTGGATCTTCGGCAATCGTGGTACGAGGTATTACTGACCCAACGATGCTGGAAACTTCCGCATGCAGGGAAGCAATGGAGCTAGCGGAGGACCTTAATATTCAGAAAGTGAAGGTGGCATCTGATAGTCTTGGGGTTGTGAAGGATATCAATTCTGGAACAAGAGGACCCCATGCAGCTATAATTCATTAAATTAGAGAGCGTAGCAATAGCTTTACTTTGTGCTCTTTTGTTCATGAGCGTAGGAATCATAATTTCGAAGCCCATAATCTCGCCAAAGCAGCTTGTAATCTAGCTATAGGTAGACATGTTTGGTTGGGTATACCTCACGATCCGAACCGTGTACCTATGAACATTCTTATTCATGAATAAAGTGGCGAGATTTTCTCAAAAAAAATCTATGATATTTTCCTGCAATTTTGTCTTATAGCGTGCTACTTACTGCTAGAGGAGCAGGAGGCAGAGCCGACGATTTTGAACCATTTCTTTTTCAAAACTGACTAGAAATCTAGAAAATGTTCCATACTTTAAAAAAAATACAGGAAGTTTTAATAAATGCCCAAGAATTTTACAACTGCTGAATTTAATAGATGCTCTGGATTTTTTTTGAAAAAACTTGTTTTCCAAAATTTTAAAAATCATAAGAATTTAGACACATGTTTGCGAATTAAAAAGATTCAAAAATTAGAAATAGATCATGAGTTTTAGTAATTTTCATATATATGAAAAATTTCCCAAATTTCAAAAAAATACAAGTTAAAATGAGAAATAAATAAGTAAACTAAAAAAATAAACAATAAAGCCACTAAGACCAACATAGAAAACACATAGAAAATTGTCATAGTGGGCTAGACCAATAGCGTGGGTGTGCCAATGGAAGGGTGCGCGTTTGGTCGCTAACTAGCGACCTACTCCTAGACTAGGAAATCCGCTCCTTCGGTAGTTAGAAAAATACCGGACTTGTATTCTGACATTCACTATTTGAGCAAAAAAAGGAGCTCTCTGGCTTAAAAAATATTTAGTTTTTTATAGATTAAAAAAGTGGGTTTATTCGAAAATTCTTCATGAATTTTAAAAAATGTTCGCGAGTTTGAAAAATCTCCAAAAAGTTCATGAGCTTAATAAATACTCTCTCCTTTCCAGAATATAAGGTGTATTTATTTCCATGCAAGTCAACCATTTGAATGTTTGACCAAGATTATTGAATTAAATAACAATATCTGCAATACGTAATAGATATAATATGAAACTATTTTTCATGATGGATCAAATGATATAAATTTTGTATTGCGGATATTGATATATTTTTCTAATAACTCGATCAAACATGCACTCATTTGACTTTTGAAAAAATAGATACACCTTATATAAAGGAACGAAGGGAGTACTAATGAATTTTTAAAATTTTCTGATGTTGTTCCATAGCGTGTGCACATGCCAGGTAGTCCATTCCGAGCCTCTGTATGGATTCAAAATAGACCTTCCGAGATGATTAAATTCTGCCACGTTTGGCATCGTTTGGTGACTCCGAGTTGATCACCTCGGAGTTGCTGGGAATTGTTAAAAGTGTGAAAAGGTCAAATTTCTAGTACACTATATTTACTAGCTATTTTTCCAGTGCGTTGCAACAGGGGGCATAAATATTCTATTGGTTCAACATCCATCATGTCCAACATATACATTAGACTCAACATATTCTAGATTGTGTAATATTTGATTAGATTCAAGTACAGAAAGGGAAACACAAGGAAAGTTTTAATTTAGTTGAGCTTTTGGTAAGATTTGATTTGATTTGGATATGGGTAGGAGAAGTAAAAAAAAAGTTTTGATTGAGTTGAGATTTTGGTAGGAATTGACTTTATTTGATTTGATTGGTTAATGCATCGCGTGGTTTTGGAAAGTACAGATTTTGTTTTGATTATTTCAAGTTACTTTATTTATGTTGATTTTTTTTGTACGACATCTGCTGAGATTACCAGAAAACCAAAAGGAAACCAAAGTGAAGGGAGGAGCGCAGGGAGAAAAAAACTGGGGGAGGAGTTGAAGACGATGTTACCAGCTCTCCTTTAATAGTAGAGGTACCCCCACATCCCATTATTTCACTCGAAGCAAACTCCACTCCCCCTCAAATTTGTTTAGAGAAAATACCACCTTCTTATGCTGAGGGATTAGGGGGTACTTACCACGTCTGCCTACTAGCCATGGGCCGGGCCGAGGACCCACCGACAACGAAGAATGGGCCACTATGGCCATGACCCTCGGCGTACTCAAGATAGGATCTGCCGAAGACTTGGCGACCACTTCAAGGCATGTTCAACTATTCAGCATGTTTATTTCTTGATGCAACCGACCATGCGTAATCCTAGGTACCCTAGCCCCTATATAAGCCGAGGGGTTTAGTCCGTAGAGACATGGTTTTAGACTCATTCATATGATCTCGAGGTAGATCAACTGTATTTTGTACTCCATCCAAAAAATATAAACAAGAGCAGGAGTAGGGTACTACCTCTTCGAGAGGGCCGTAACCTAGGTAAACACCATGTCCCACTTCTTCCAGTTACCATCTAGCTACCCGAGATCTGCTAGATTTAGCACCGACATTGGTGACCCATATAAGTCTCTGCTGGTAGTCGTCGTTGTGCGATGGGAATTTAGATTTTTTTTTCCGGTGCGATTTACGTGTCGGAACGGAATTTCATCCTTGATGTTGGCATCTTCATTGCCGGATCGACTGGTCGCCTTGCCTGGGTCGAGGACTACAACCTATGTCGGATCATCAAGATGGGATGGGTGTCTTCATCAACATCAAATCTGATCTCAACCGAGATCATGCAAGAATCGTCCATGGAGCTCGGGGGCTCAACGTCAACATTGCCCTCAGATGACCATGCAGATTTTTCTGGACAGAGGATCCATTTTCACTGTCCCTGCCTCCTCAAGTGATGCTTTGAAGATTGCTTCGATGGAATTGAGTCTATAATGACCCTGTAAAATTTCATCACGTTTCGATGGAGGAATCTCTGGCAATCGCCGATATACTAAAGCCCTGTCAAATCTGGACAAGTTTTAGTCAATGAGTACAACAATCAGCTTCGACATCCTTTGGAAGATCCAACCGTTCATCGGCTGTGCAATTGCCATATCAACAACCCCTCAAAATTTCAACTCGATCCAACCGTTCAAACTCCAGGAAACGTCCAAGGAGTGCATCAATTTTTGGATTTGTTTTCTGCGCGAGAACGAGTCCGACCCGAGTTCATCTTTTTTCATGAACGGGTTATCGGACATCCTTCTTGAAAGAATTTTTTCTAGGTTTTTTATCTCAAACACGTTCCTATAATTTTGAGACTTTTTTTAGGTGCTCTTCACCTTCACGCGGATGTTAAATCGTCCGACCTCATTGCTTCATGAATGCCGACCTTCACTAGATGCATTGTCGCTTCGTTGATCTGACGTCAACTACACCAGATCATCACCTCGGCGAGCCGACCAAGAGTTCGTCATCGTGAAGGTCAAATCATCGCCAAGACAACATTGTCGTCCACAGATCGCACGGGTCAGGCACGCCAGCATCGCCGCGCGGTCACTTCATCAAGCCGGCATCGGCGGCGTCACAAATTCTGACCTGCGTCGGCTTCACCGCACCGTCCACCATGCCGACCTGCTTCGACACGTCAGTTAACATGGAGACTCCGACGTCACCCCACTGACCTGCTCCATCATCTCGGCTGGACCGAGGGTTTCGCCGTCACTTCATCGACCTACTCCGGGGACTCCGGCGTCACCCTACCGACTGATACGTCCATTTTGCATCATGTTTTTATGTTCATATTTATTGCATTATGGACTGTTATTTCACTTTATGATACAATTCTTATGCCTTTTCTCTCTTATTTTACAAGGTTTACATGAAGAGGGAGAATGCCGGTAGCTGAAATTCTGGACCCGAAATGAGCAAATCTGAGATACCTATTCGACACAACTCCAAATGTCTTGAAACATTATGGAGAATTGTTTTGGAATATATAAAAAATATTGGGCGAAGAAACAACAGAAGGGGACCCACCAGGTGGCCACAAGCATGGGGGGCGCGCCTCCCGAGCTTGTGGCCCCCTGGCCAGCCCCCGATGTCCATCTTCTGCTATATGGAGGGTTTTGACCTAGAAAAAATCATAAGGGAGCTTTCGGGACGAAGCGCTGCCGTCTCGAGGCGGAACCTGGGTAGAGGCAATCTAGGGCTTCGGCAAAGCGATTTTGCCGGGGAAACTTCCCTCCGGGAGGGGGGAATCAAAGCCATCGTCATCACCAACGATCCTCTCATCATGGGAGGGTCAATCTTCATCAACAGCTTCACCAAGCACCATCTCCTCTCAAACCCTAGTTCATCTCTTGTATTCAATCTTTGCCTCAGAACTTCAGATTGGTACCTGTGGGTTGCTAGTAGTGTTGATTACTCCTTGTAGTTGATGCTAGTTGGTTTATTTGGTGAAAGATCATATGTTCAGATCCTTAATGATATTTATTACCCCTCTGATCTTGAACATGAACATGCTTTGTGAGTAGTTACTTTTGTTCCTGAGGACATGGGAGAAGTCTTGTTATAAGTAATAATGTGAATTTGGTATTCGTTCGATATTTTGATGAGATGTATGTTGTCTTTCCTCTAGTGGTGTTATGTGAATGTCGACTACATGACACTTCACCATGATTTGGGCCTAGGGGAAGGCATTGGGAAGTAGCAAATAGATGATGGGTTGCTAAAGTGACAGAAGCTTAAACCCTAGTTTATGTGTTGCTTCGTAAGGGGCTGATTTGGATCCACATGTTTCATGCTATGGTTAGATTTATCTTAATTCATCTTTCGTAGTTGTGGATGCTTGCGAGAGGGGTTAAACATAAGTGGGAGGCTTGTCCAAGTAAGGACAACACCCAAGCACCGGTCCACCCACATATCAAATTGTCAAAGTAACGAACGCGAATCATATGAGCATGATGAAAACTAGCTTGACAATAATTCCCATGTGTCCTCGGGAGCGCTTTGCTTTATATAAGAGTTCGTCCAGGCTTATCCTTTGCTACAAAAAGGATTGGGCCATCTTACTGCACTTTTGTTATACTTGTTACTTGTTACCTGTTACGAATTATCTTACTACCAAACTATCTATTACTAATAATTTCAGTGCCTGCAGAAAATACCTTGCTGAAAACCGCTTGCCATTTCCTTCTGCTCCTTGTTGGGTTAGACACTCTTACTCATCGAAAGGACTATGATTGATCCCTTATACTTGTGGGTCATCAAGACTCTTTTCTGGTGCCGTTGCCGGGGAGTGAAGCGCCTTTGGTGAGTGGAATTTGGTAAGGAAACATTTATATTACATGCTGAAATTTATTGTCACTTGTCACTATGGAAAATAATCCTTTGAGGGGTTGTTCGGGGTATCTTCACCTCGACCGTAAGAACAAAGAGTTTCTCCTGAACCTACTGCACCTACTGAAAATATTTATTATGAAATTCCTTCGGGTATGATAGAGAAACTGCTAGCTAATCCTTATGCAGGAGATGGAACACTACATCCTGATATGCATCTAATCTATGTGGATGAAGTTTGTGGATTATTTAAGCTTGCAGGTTTACCCGGAGATGAAGTCAAGAAGAAGGTCTTCCCTTTATCTTTGAAGGGAAAGGCATTGACATGGTATAGGCTATGTGATGATATCGGGGCTTGGAATTACAACCGATTAAAATTGGAATTTTATCAGACGTTTTATCCTATGCACTTGGTTCATCGTGATTGGAATTATATATATAATTTTTGGCCTCGTGAAGGAGAAAGTATCGCTCAAGCTTGGGGGAGGCTTAAGTCAATGTTATATTCATGCCCCAATCATGAGCTCTCAAGAGAAATTATTATTCAGAATTTTTATGCTCGGCTTTCTCGTAATGATCAATCCATGCTCGATACTTCTTGTACTGGTTCTTTTATGAAGAAAACTATTGAATTCAGATGGGATCTTTTGGAAAGAATTAAACGCAACTCTGAAGATTGGGAGCTCGATGAAGGTAAGGAGTCAGGTATAAAGCTTGAATTTGATTGTGTTAAAACTTTTATGGATACCGATGCTTTTCATAATTTTAGCACTAATTATGGACTTGACTCTTGAGATAGTAGCTTCTTTCTATGAATCATTTTCTACTCATGTTGATCTCCCTAAGGATAAGTGGTTTAAATATCATCCTCCCATTGAAGTAAAAATAGTAGAACCCGTTGAAGCTAGAGAAGAAACTACTACTTATAATGTTGATCCAGTTATTCCTACTACTTACATTGAAAAACCACCATTTCCTGTTAAGATAAAAGAACATGCTAAAGCTTCAGCTGTGGTTCGCAAGAGTTATACAAGAACACCTACACCCTCTGAACAAATTAAAGTTGAACCTAATGTTGCTATGGTTAAATATCTCTTGGTTGAAAATATTGATGGGCATGTTATTTATTTCTGTGATGAAGCTACTAGAATTGCCAAACCTGGTGAAAAAGATAAACATAGACCTGTTGTTGGCATGCATGTTGTCTCTGTAAAATAGGAGATCATTGTTATCATGGATTATGTGATTTGGGTGCTAGTGTGAGTGCTATCCCGTTTACTTTATATCAAGAAATTATGAATGATATTGCACCTGCTGAGATAGAAGATATTGATGTTACTATTAAGCTCGCAAATAGAGATACTATTACACCACTTGGGATTGTTAGAGATGTTGAAGTCTTGTGTGGGAAGATAAAATACCCTACTGATTTTCTAGTTCTTGGCTCCCCACAAGATGATTTTTGTCCCATTATATTTGGTAGACCTTTCCTGAATACGGTTAATGCTAAGATTGATTGCACTAAGGAAACAGTCAGTGTGAATTTTGGTGATGTGTCTCATGAGTTTAATTTCTCCAAATTCCGTAGACAACCCCGTAATAAAGAATTACCTAGTAACGATGAAATTATTGGTCTTGCTTCTATTGCTGTGCCTCCTACTGATCCTTTAGAACAATATTTGCTAGACCATGAAAATGATATGCATATGAATGAAAGAAATGAAATAGATGAGATATTCTTTAAAAAAATGCATGTTTTGAAACACAATTTGCCTGTTGAAACTCTTGGAGATCCTCTACCACCCAAGAGTGATCCTGTGTTTGAGCTTAAACAATTACCTGATACTTTGAAATATGCTTATCTTGATGAAAAGAAGATATATCATGTTATTATTAGTGCTAACCTTTCAAAGCATGAAGAAAAGAGATTATTGAAAAATCTGAGGAAGCACCATGCCGCTATTGGATATACTCTTGATGATCTTAAGGGCATTAGTCCCACTCTATGTCAGCACAAAATTAATTTCTTCACATCTTTGCAACGATCGAGTTTTGCAAAGATGTGAAGAAACTTGATCATCAAGAGTAATCCCACTCTATCTGAGCAACCTTGATCGAGTTTTGCAAAGATGTGAAGAAACTAATCTTGTCTTGAATTGGAAGAAGTGCCATTTTATGGTTAATGAAGGCATTGTCTTGGGGCATAAAATCTCCGAACGAGGTATTGAAGTTAATAAAGCTAAAGTTGATGCAATTGAAAAAATGCCATGTCCTAAAGATGTCAAAGGTATAGGAAGTTTCCTTGGTCATGCTGGTTTCTATAGAAAATTTATTAAAGACTTCTCTAAAATTTCTAGGCCTCTTACTAATCTTTTGCAAAAAGATGTTCCATTCATTTTTGATGATGATTGTTTAGAAGCCTTTGAAATATTTAAGAAATCCTTAATTTCTGCACCCATTGTTCAACCACTTGATTGGAACCTATGCTTTGAAATTATGTGTGATGCTAGTGATTATGCTGTTAGTGCTGTTCTAGGACAAAGAGTTGATAAGAAATTAAATGTTATCCATTATGCTAGTAAAACTCTAGACAGTGCTCAAAGAAATTATGCTATCACTGAGAAAGAATTCTTAGCAGTTGTGTTTGCTTGTGATAAATTTAGATCTTAAATTGTTGATTCCAAAGTAATTGTTTACACTGATCATGCTGCTATTAAGTACCTTATGGAAAAGAAGGATGCTAACACTGGTACATCGAGGTGCTATACAAACGGTTTTTAACCCCTTTCCGCGATGGCATTCTGAATCGTCGCCGAGTGAGTGTGTGCGATAGGGGGGTCCTTCCCACACGACCCAGAAACCGTCGGGGATAGGCCCTCCTGGCACACATGCTCGGCAAGATGAGATCATGTGCGACGGGCGAGCGATCAAATATAGTTATACGTACAGTTGTGCTAAAAAAATACAATTATACAGGCCAAATCGTTTTCGGTCGTAAGTACATCCCACACAGTCAGTCCCGGCTATACGTTTCCGTTCGTATGTACATTCCACACAGTCAATCCAAGGAATACGTTTCCGTTAGTATGTATATCCCACACAATCAATCCAAGAAGTACGTTTTCGTTCATATATACATCCCACACAGTCACTCCAAGGAAACCCTTTCCGTTCGCAGGTACATCACACACAATTTTCCCCATTAAATCATTTGTGATAGCGTTGCCATTGCACATGATATTAACAATTTTATCGTTTGTGTTATTGAATGCATCACACACGATGCGTAGAAGAAACTGTGTGGCATAGGCTGTCCATCACACACACTTTTTATGTGGTAAACGTTTGCGCAAGGTGGCCTAACGCAAACAGTTTTCAAGTGGATGTCGTGTGTGATTGTTCATTGATCCAACACGGTTTATTTCTAGAAACTGTGTGCGTTGCCTGAGGTCATCGCCCACGGTGTTTTCTCAATAACCGTTTGCAATAGAAAAACCCAATTAGCAGGCTAATTGGCCATTAGAAGGCTAATTGTCCTATTATTAATAATCCATTTATTAATCTAATTGACATTTCATATTGAGCACACAATATATTTCATTTTCATATTAAGGAAGCAGGATTTCATAATTGAAATACATCAGAGTACTACATCATATAGCTTCAGTACTCAGCTACCCCATTACACAACTGCACCAGCACCAAGTTTCACATGCAACATCTATAACCTTTCGAAATTAGCATCATAGATGATACATAGACAGATGAATCTCATCTAGAAAACTGCTGAAGCAAAAGGCGAATATTGAGCATTCATTGATGTTGAAGGTCTTTGCAACTTTAGGCCAGTGCCTGTGGATGATTGACCGTCCATCCTTCGTCCTCTTTAGGAACACCTCAATATTGAACCGTGGGTGTTGTATGAATACCTTCCTCGCCTTCTGACCATACAGGTGGTTTGAGAGGTAATCATCAGTGAACTGCTTTGAAAAGTCCTGAAAACAAGGATGTGCATAAATATCTTCTCTATATTGAAAATGGGGCGAAGGAATAAAAAAAGCCAAGGTATAATAGTTAGTACCATCCTGTAGTGAACTGATGTCTTCTTCATTGTGCAGACAAAGATCTTGTTGTTTTTTGTCGCTAATTTCTTTACCCTAACAATCTTTCTGAGTTTCTTGACTTGACTGATATTCATGGACAACTCATTCCCCCATATGGAAAAAGGGCCGAACAATGGGTCAAAACCTCTAACAGCAGGACCTACATGTGCAAGACCAAATTGTTAAAAACTTAAATATTAGAATGGTTCCTGCAATTGCACAATAATGTGCTATTAGACAAATGACCATGCATGTGCAAACCTCGATTGTAAACCTCAGTGCTTCCCATTGTTTCCCTGCAACACATATAAGGTAGTTAGTGATCAGGTTAAGTGAGGGTTCGCATGCTATCCGTAAAATATGTTGATGAAAAATAAGCATATTGCAGATTTATCAGATTAATTCGAGCCACATGGAAAACACATTTATCCAAACCAGGCATGATTAAGAACTAGGTAATATAGCAATTGTGTATGTTTCTCATGTATTAAGTGTAGCCAAATTTGATTTATTCCTCACATGCACAACAATACAAAATTCTACCAACGACAATTGGACATCGCATTGCAGAATTGAACCAAGCAGTTAACTAAACACCACAACAAATTAACCAAACATTAACTAAGCACCACATTGCACAATATAACATACTCCTAATAGAAGATCAGACAGTTAACCAAACCAAGCATGCTTAACAACTTGGAAATATAGCAATTGTATTTGTTTCTCATGTATTTAGTACAGCCAAATTCGATTTATTTCTCACATGGTATACAATAACAAAATGCACCCACAACAATTGAACATTGCATTGTAGAATTGAACCAAACAGTTAACTAAACACCACAACAAATGAACCAAACGTTAACTGAGCACCATATTGCACAATATATAACATACTAGAAGATCAGACAGTTAACCAAACCAAGCATGCTTGACAACTTGGAAATATAGCAATTGTATTAGTTTCTCATGTATTTTGTATAGATAAATTCGATTTATTTCTCACATGGAAGACAATACAAAATTGCACCCTGAAGAATTGAACATCACATTTGCAGAATTGAACCAAACAGTTAACTGGACACGACAACTAATTAACCAAACAGTTAATAAGTGAGCACCACATTGCACGACATATACACTGGAGCAACATATTGCATGGTAAAAGTAGATAGGACAATTTACTAGAATTTGTTAAGGAAAGGCAGGAACAACACATGCAATGAGTAAACCAAGCATGCTTAACCGGCGTAGCTAGCAAACTGAATATAAGTCCCTATAGTGAGCTAATAAGACAAGCTACTCCTCATCGTCGAAGATATCGATGATGATTGGCTCCTTGGACATGGAAGAGGGCGAGGCCTCCACATCATGGGTGCCCTCGTCGTAGTGGTGAGTTGCCTAAGCCGCTCCGGGCACCAACCTGCTAGCTCTCGAGTTGAGGTAAGCACGGGCACGCTGAGAAAACACCTCGTAGTCTTCGTCGAAGGCACCGACGGTGGCCTCGAGAAAACACCACGAACTGTCGTTTAAAGCAGCCAACCGCGTAGCGGCATCGGCGCGTGAGGCGTCGACGGTGGCCTCGACGGTGAGGTGCTCCTCCAAGATGTGGGGGTCGGCATGAATGGCAGCCATCGCGACCTCATCCGCGCGTGCGGCCGCGATTTGCTTCTCTGCTGCCAAATGCTCCTTGAGCTCCTAGTTGTACTGCGTGCACCATGGCTTAGGGTAGCGCTTATTTGGGGGAGGGGTCGGTGATTTGGGTGGAAGGTGTCGCGCTGGCGGTCGGGGCATGTGGGGTGTGGAGGGAGGAGGAGGATGGGGGTCGGGTGTTGATTACCTGCCTGGATCGACGAGGCAGAGCAGCGTGAAGGAGGGTCGCCGGCGAGGAGGCGGCGCTGCAAGCAAGGAGTGAAGGTTTGAACTTGGAAAGGAAGGCGGAAACAGGGGAAATATGGCTTTTGGTAAGGGGAGGGGGCGGGGAGGTAGATATTTCTGCGGAAGCCAAAAATTTGGATCGGTCCAGCGAAAAAACTGGCGCACAAAGTGTCATCGGACACGGTCCCTTATTCAGCACTGTGTACGATATGTGAACATCACAAACGATTCATATAGCTTACCCCGTGTGTGATGAGTTTGAACATGCAAATTTTGGTCCCAATTTCCCTGGTTACAGTGGTCATCCACGTCATTGCATAATTTGGGTACACAAAGGAGACTACAACACACCCACACTTCTTAATCGAGCAAGTTCAGCAATTAAACAGAGCTAGCTAACCTAAACATTACTCTAACAAATTAAAGACCGGCGCTCTTAATTAAACAAAACAAAGAGTACTACTCCGGCTAGTGCTCGTCGATCTCCACCGCCTCCTCCATGTCCAGCTCGTGCCCGACGATCTCCTGGGGAAGGGGCTCCATGGCATCCATCGCACCATACTCGGCAAGCATCTCGCCATCCGCATCTGCCATCTCTTTGGAAAAGGCCGCCATGAGCTGGGCATGGGCGGCCGCGATCTGGGCTTGGACGGGCTCCGTCGTGGCAAGGCATGCCGCGGAGGAACGGGCGGCTGCTCGAACGCTCTCGGCGATTGCCAACTCTTCGGCCGTGGGTTGCTGACCATTGTCGGAGAAGCTTCGTTCGACTTGTGCGGTGACCGCTATGAGCTGGGCGTGGGTGGCCTCGACATGGTCGTGGGCGGCCTCCATCAGGGCTAAGGCCGCCGTTGTGGAACGGACAGCTGCTCTGCCGCTCTTGCCAGTTGCTATCCCCGAGGTAGATGTTTCTGCCACCACCTGAGAAGCAACAACAGCCGTTTGGGCTACCTTGGCCGCCCGATCGCAGATTGCGGCCGCGCTCACGCAGCCTGTTAGCATGCGCATGGCGGCTGCGGCCGCGCTGTCGCCGGAGTGGGCCGCCGAAGTTTCCCTCACGACGCGGGTCCACGTCCCATCTTTCACCGGTGATGATTGAACAGTGAAATGATATTTGGGGAGCGAGCTAGTGTGCTTGACACGCCGGCTGTGGACTGTAGCCGACGCACCTTCTCGCGTAAGCCATATGCGTACTATACTCCGACGGTGCTCCAAGATATTTTGTACTACATCTCACACTGTTGGTGATAATAAACTGTGTGCGATCTACTTGATTTTTCGTCTTGATTTGAATTACATAATGGGGTCACAACGGCAAAGGAGGGTGTTTGAATTGCTTGAACTTTTATCTGCAGTGAACATGCAACTATAGGTGTGTCGTCAAAAAAATTAGAATTATTCAGGGTTTGTTTGGACATTTTTATACATTAACTTGGTTTTCTAGGCATTTCAGGTGCACAATTCAAAATTAAACTACATGCACATGCTCCCGTGCACCAAAATGGGTTGTAAAATCATATATATGTCCATGGCTTGATGCTTATGTCCCATGCAAGAAATGGGGATGAATTTCAAACACCACGGCACCGTGGCTCTCTGGCAAACGTTGAGATACATGGTTTTAAAATTCTGGTAAATCGAAAACGCGTTTGAAATTCATGAACCTTGGCATGCTATCATGGAATGGCATCAACATGCTGGGGTAAAAAAACATTATCCCATTTGGGGCAGGTTATGGTATAAGCTTCTCACAAACCAGAGCTTCTCACAACAAGCCTGATGGTTTCGGTAGGGAACGTGCCACCTTTGTGGACGAAATGATATTCGTCGCCTCTTCTTGCTCTCATTTTTTTTCTGGTGTCAACATAGAACAACAGGAGTGTCCTGTTAAATTTTGAAATTTTATGGTTTTTTTTGGACAATTTTATACGTTAACTGATTTTCTAGGCATTTATGTGCATAATTCAAATTTGAACTACATGCACATGCTCCAGTGCATAAAAATGGGTTGAAAAATCAAATGTGTGTCCTTGGTTGCATGCTTAGGTCACATGCAAGAAATGAGAATGAATGTCAAACACCTTGACACTGTCGCTTGGCCGCTAACATTGAGATACATGGTTTTAAAATTCTAGTAAATCGAAAACACGTCTGAAATTCATGAAACTTGACATGATATCATGGAACGGCATCAACATGCCGTGGTAAAAATATTGTCCCATTTGGGGCAGATTTGGGTATAAGCTTCTCACAACAAGCCTGATGGTTTCGGTAGGGAACGTGCCACCTTTGTGGACGAAACAATATCCGTTGCCTCTTCTTGCTCTCAATTTTTTTTCTAGTGTCAACATAGAACAACAGGAGTGTTGTGTCAATTTTTGGGATTTTTTTTGGGTTAGTTTGGATATTTTTATACATTAACTGAGTTTTCTATGCATTTATGTGAAAATTGAACTACATGCACATGCTCCAGTGCATATAAATAGGTTTAAAATTCAAATGTGTGTCCTTGGTTGCATGCTTAGGTCCCATGCAAGAAATGGGAATGAATGTCAAACACCTTGCCACCGTCGCTCGGCCGCTAACATTGAGATACATGGTTTTAAAATTCTAGTAAATCGAAAACACGTCTTGAATTCATGAAACTTGACATGATATCATGGAGCGGCATCAACATGCCGTGGTAAAAATATTATCCCATTTGGGGCAGATTTAGGTATAAGCTTCTCACAAACCATAGCTTCTCACAACAAGCCTCATGGTTACGGTAGGGAACGTTTCACCTCTCTGGACGAAACGATATCCGTTGCCTCTTCTTGCTCTCAAAATTTTTCTAGTGTCAACATAGAACAACAAGAGTGTTGTGTCAATTTTTGGGATTTTTCGGGGTTCGCTTGGACATTTTTATACATTAACTGAGTTTTCTATGCATTTATGTGCATAATTCAAAATTAAACTACATGCACATGCTCCAGCGCATATAAATGGGTTCAAAATTCAAATGTGTGTCCTTGGTTGCATGCTTAGGTCCCATGCAAGAAATGGGAATGAATGTCAAACACCTTGCCACCGTCGCTCGGCCGCTAACATTGAGATACATGGTTATTAAATTCTAGTAAATCCAAAACTCGTCTGAAATTGATGAAACTTGGCATGCTATCATGGAACGGCATCAATATGCTGTGGTAAATTTTTTGTCCCATTTGGGGCTAGTTTGGGTATAAGCTTCTTGTTGGGAAACGTTGCATGGAAAACAAAAAAAATTCTACGCACACGCAATGATCTATCCATGGAGATGCATAGCAACGAGGGGGAGAGTGTATCTACGTACCCTCGTAGACCGTAAGCGAAAGCATTTCACAACGCGGTTGATGTAGTCGAACTTCTTCGCGCTTCAACCGATCAAGTACCGAACGCACAACACCTCCGCGTTCTGCACACGTTCAGCTCGGTGACGTCCCTCGCCTTCTTGATACAGCAAGACGTCGAGGTAGTAGATGAGTTCTGTCAGCATGACGGCGTGGTGACGGTGATGGTGAAGTGATCTCCGCAGGGCTTCGCCTAAGCACTACGAAAATATGACCGGGGGTGTAAACGGTGGAGGGGGGCGCCGCACACGGCTAGGCAATTGTCTGGGGTGTGCTAGGGCACCCCCCACATATATATAGGTGGGGGGAGAGGGAAGGCTACCAGGAGGCACCCCAAGTAGGCCGAATCCTACTTGGGGTCCTCCCAAGTGGCGTGCCCCCCTGCCATATTTGTCGGAGGGGGAAGGAAAGAGGGGGGGAGAGGGAAGGAAGGGGGAATCCTATTCCACTCTTTCCTTTCCCTTGCCCTCTTTACTTCTCCTCCTAGGTCGGCCCATATGGGGGGCGCACCAGCCCCTTGTGGCTGGTGCGTTTCCCCTCTTGGCCCATAAGGCCCATATCTTTTGCCGGGGGTGCCTGGAACCCCTTCCGGTGACCCGATAAGTACCCGGTACCCCCGAAACACTTCCGGTGTCCGAATACCATCGTCCTATATATAAATCTTTACCTCTCGACCATTTCGAGACTCCTCGTCATGTCCGTGATCTCATCCGGGACTCCGAACAACATTCAGTCACCAAATCACATAACTCATATAATACTATACCGTCATCGAATGTTAAGCGTGCGGACCCTACGGGTTCGAGAACTATGTAGACATGACCGAGACACCTCTCCGGTCAATAACCAATAGCGGAACCTGGATGCCCATATTGGTTCCTACATATTCTATGAAGATCTTTATCGGTCGAACCGTTATGACAACATACGTAATTCCCTTTGTCCATCGGTAAGTTACTTGCCCGAGATTCGATCGTTGGTATCTTCATACCTAGTTCAATCTCGTTACCGGCAAGTCTCTTTACTCGTTCCGTAATACATCACCTTCTGACTAAATCCTTAGTCATTTGCTTGCAAGCTTATGATGTGTATTACCGAGAGGGCCCAGAGATACCTCTCCGATACTTGGAGTGACAAATCCTAATCTCGATCTATGCCAACTCAACAAATACCTTCGGAGATACCTGTAGAGCATCTTTATAATCACCCAGTTATGTTGTGACGTTTGATAGCACACAAGGCAATCCTCCAGTATCCGGGAGTTGCATAATCTCATAGTCGAAGGAATATGTATTTGACATGAAGAAAGCGATAGCAATAAAACTGAACGATCATTATGCTAAGCTAATGGATGGGTCTTGTCCATCACATCATTCTCCTAATGATGTGATCCCGTCATCAAATGATAACTCATGTCCATGGTTAGGAAACCATAACCATCTTTGATCAACGAGCTAGTCAAGTAGAGGCTCACTAGGGACACGGTGTTTGTTTATGTATTCACACATGTATTTAGGTTTCCAATCAATACAATTCTAGCATGAATAATAAACCTCTATCATGAATAAGGAAATATAAAATAACAACTTTATTATTACCTCTAGGACATATTTCCTTCACTTCTCACATACCAGAGCTTCTGACAACAAGCCTCATGGTTCCGGTAGGGAATGTGCCTCCTTGGTGGATGAAATGATATTCGTTGCCTCTTCCTGTTTTCAATTTTTTTCCTAGTGGCAACATAGAGCAATAGGAGTGTCGTGTTAAAATTTGCAATTTCGGTGTTCGTTTGGACATTTTTATACATTAACTGAGTTTTCTAGGCATTTTATGTGCATAATTCAAATTTGAACTACATGCACATGCTCCAGTGCAGAAAAATGGGTTGACATATCAAATGTGTGTCCTTGGGTGCATGCTTAGGTCCCATGCAAGAAACAGGAATGAATTTCAAACACCAGGGACTGTTGATTGTCGGCAAAACATTGACATACTTTGTTTTTAAATTCTAGTAAATCCAAAACTCGTCTGAAATTCACGAAAATTGGCATGCTATCATGGAATGGCACTCGACATGCTGTGGTATTTTTCATGTCCATTTTGAGAGAAGGCGCACTCGAATAACAGCCAAAGGCATTTAGAAACAAATAGCTGCCACTTTAACATCTCAAACGTTTCTATAACTTAAATCGTGTGCGTTCTGTTAACCATTCACGTGATGCCACATGTCACACTTTTAACGGCTAGGAGGTGCCGTGCGCACAGCTGCTTGACTGAACGGGAGGCGTGCGAGCGCAGTCCGCTGTGCAGGCTGACCGAGAGGCATGCAAGCTGTCCTCCAATGCGTAGGCTCACTGGGAAGTGTGCGAGCTGTAGACTGTGCAGGCTTACCGGGAAGCGAGCCCTTTAACTTCCATGGCCGCCTGTCTTGCTCGCATCCTCTCCATTAATGGCGCCCGAGCCGCTGTTTAATACGGGCGGCCTTACTGTTCGCCTCCCATTCCCCTCCCGCAGACCTCCACCAACGCCATGGCGCAGAAGGATCATCTGCCACTAGTTTTCTAGTTTGGGGAAGTCGACTCCGAGCCGGAGGAGATAGAAAATAAGGAGGAATGGGGCCTCATGGACATGACCCTAAACGAGCTGGCCGCGGCGGTTACTGCCCTCGCGCCCGTCCCAGCTCCCATCCCCGCGCCCGTGCCAGCGACCATCCCCGTAGCATTGACGGGCTGGTCGCAGAGCACTATCGCAGAGCTGGAAGCTGCGGGCGTGAGCGAGGTCTCCGTGGATCCGCGCGAGCTCGTGTACATGCCAGCGCCAGCGCCCGTGCGCGCCCCTGCACCCATCGTGGCGCCGGTCCCCGTGCATTTGCATGCACCCACTGCACCCGTGCCCATGCGCGCGCCCCCCTCAGCGGCACGGGATGCCGCCGTCGACCGCTACCTCGCACCGCCGTGAGTTGCCGTCCTCCCGCGCCCCGCCCGTTGATTGCGCGATGACATGATGTTTGATTTCCAAGTGAAGAACATTCTGTGCTGCCTTGAAGACTTCAACAACGGCATCCCGGAGGACGACAACGACAACGCCGACGCGGCACGCCGCCTCCGCCGCTGTCGGAATTAGTTTTTTTTGGGTTTAATACTGTACCTCGATCATATGAATATAAATTCAAAGTGTGACTGAATGAAAGATATGGTTTGAACGAACTTACGTTTTTCTCTCTGAATGTACAGACTTATCAAATGATTTTCTTTAAAAAAAGGGCAATGGTTTTTAAATATAAAACACGCATCGCAAATGTTTTTGTTAGAACACCCGTATGCAAACCGACAGCTTCCCCAGGAAGCCAAGGGAAAGTGTGTCGAGCGGGATTTGTGGAGCTCTTGATCGCAAACGTTTTAGATAGAACACCCGTATGCAAACCGACAGCTTCCCCAGTAAGCCAATGGAAAATGTGCCGAGCAGGATTTGTGCAGCTCTTCATCGCAAATGTTTTAGATAGAACACACGTATGCAAAGTGAGAGCTATGGTCTTCCCTAGTAAGCCAAGGGAAAATTCGCCGCGCAGGATTTGTGCATCTCTTCAACGCAAACGGTTTTTTCGGATGACCCGTGTGCAACCACGTACAGGCAATTTGGTAAGATTTGCATCTGTCATATTGGGTATATTGCCATTTGTCAAACTGGAAAGATTGACATTTGTTGATCTAGTAACATTGCCCTTTGTCAACCTTGTAACACTGCCATTTGTCAAAATATGCAGCTAAAAATCACTAGCACTATCTAGTTTTTGGAACAAAAATTCAGTAATTAAGCATAGATTTCATTCATAAATTAAGCAGCCGTTCTTTATACAAACAGTTCAACTCGACAGCTGAACCGACCAAAATTTTCCCTAATTGTTGCCAACCACGTACTGAAATAGCTAGTTCAACTATATATACTAGCTAATTTTAAGTACGTTGTACAATTCCACCACATCTATAGTCAGATGAACTGAACAAAATAGACCCTAAATACTACTACTACGGAGGGGCTTTGTACTACTTCCGGCAGCCTCTCCTCTGCCGAGCGCGATCAGTAAGAGGCAGAGGAGGAGCCTATCGACGAGCTGGACAACTGCAATACGGTGCCTGCCGCTGCTACACCTTCAGCGACGCTCACCTCGAACGCCCTTTGCCGCTCCAGACGATCCCTCTCGAAGCGGCGGGACTCCTCGTAGATCTTCTGATTCCTCGCCTCTGTGGCGGCGTGTGCTGCGGCCATGGCGATGGTAAGGCTCTTTGCGTGCTCGACGAGGCGCTCCTCCTCCTCCCACAGGAACTCGATGTAGCGCACAAGGTCGCTGACGCACGTGCGGTCCTCCACCTCTGCCCCCGGCCTTCGGGCGGCGGTGGCGGAGCGGGTCATGACCCCGGCGGTCGACGGTGGGCTGGCAGCCACAGCGGCCGACGATGGGGTGGCGGCCACGACCACCACCTCCCGCCTTCGGGCCGTGGTGGCAGAGCGGGTGATGGCCACGGTGGCCGGCAGTGGGGTGGCGGCCACGACGGCCACCACCCGCCTTCGGGCCGCGGCGGCGGAGTGGGCGATGGCCCTGGCTTTCGACGGTGGTGTGGCGGCCACGGCGGCAGACGGTGGGGTGGCGGCAACGGCGGCCGGCAACAGCTGTCGACGGGCAGCGGCGGCAGAGCGTGTGGTAGGTGTTCCGCGAACACCTAACTGGGACGCCACGCGCACTACACTACGCTGGGGACTGCGCCGCCGCCACGGTGTAGCCTCCCAGCTGGAGCTGGCCTCTGATGACGGTGGAGTGGCTGAGCGACGACGATGGACCGGTGCCATTGGCGATTGTGGGAGAAGCAGACGAGATAAGCTACAGGGAGGGAGGGGAAAATGCGATGCAGGACTCACCAGCCGTGAGGGTTTATATAGCAGGCCGGTAAGCATTGGGATTTTGGGGGATTTCACCGAGTCGGGCGGGAAGCTTGCGCGGGAACCTGCGAGGTTGTGCGGGAATGGGCTCACCGACGATTCATTGGCGCCACTTCGAGCCACCGTTTGGCCAAAAGAACGCCCCCACGCGCTGCGCAAGTTTGCGCTGTAAGCCGTCTGCGGCAGCGGGGTGACAAGACGTGCGAGAGGAGGATGAAAGGACACGTACACATACGGTTAATAAAAAAATGTTTGCGATTTAATTACCTACTACCCCCGTCCTGGTTTATAAGTCATCTATGTATTTTTGTGCCAAATTTTAACTAATAAAATACGAATGCATGTCGCCAAACATTATATCGTTGGATTCGTATTTGAAGATAGTTTCCAATTATATAATTTTTATAACATGCATCAACATTTTTTTGGTTAAATTTAAGGTCAAAATATGGCACAGAATATAAAGGGGACTAATAGACGAAGACGGAGGTAGTAGCACACGGCCGCTCTCTACGCAGCGTCGCAACTGCCAGCCGGCTTGTAGACGACCATTCCCTGCGTGTTCAACTGCTCTATGTGTGTGGTTGCTCGCGGTTGAGGCGGACGCGATGCGCTCTGCTCGCGTCCCGCCACGCGCGCTATGCTCTCGCGTCCCTCCAGGTGCTCTGCCCTCGTCCCTCCATGCGCGCTACCAGTGTTTGGGGCAGGCGCACGATCATGTACGTTCGTGCTGCCATTATGCATGCGGTTTGACCGGGCGCGGCACCATGATGCAATTACCCGCTGCAAAAACTGCCATGCGGACGCGCCGAGAATCCAGGCCGCCCGGCCCCCATTTATTCTTGCGGCCATTTACCTTCATCTCTCGCGCCACACGACACAATAGGCACAACCACGATGACACATACAGAGAGGACATCCAGCGGTTCCAATGGTGCTCCCCATGGCTCCAATGGCGCTCCCCATGGCTCCAATGGTGCTCGCAGCGGCCGACGACGACAACGGGGGGCAGTTCACCATGCATCATGTAGTGGACACCCACGTGAGGGGGAAGGCCCTCTCGGTGGTGTACACGAACGAGCCGGTCTCGGTGGAGAGCTCCATCCAAACTATGGAGCAGTTGCTTGCTGAGGACAAGTACCAAGTGGCCGGCTTCGACCTCGAGTTCACCAGTGGTCATGCCGGGCACGATCAGAAGGTTGCCGTCGCCCAGTTGTGCGTGCGACATGACATCCTCATCTACCACTACCACCTGGCCACAAGGCCTTGCGAGCGTTTCTCCAGTTTTATCAACAACTCCGACTACAGTTTCGCTACGGTGGACACCACCAACGATCTAAAATCGCTCAAGGTTTCGGGCTTGAAATGCCAGAATCTTGTCAACATCCAGGACCACTACAAGGTCTAGGGCAGCGACAACAACAAACAGAACTCCCTGGTTGACCTCGCCTCGGCCATCATCGACCCCTACTACATGAAGATGAAGGATGAGAGCAAGAAGGACAAGAACACCTGGCACAGTGTCTGGCATCAGAGACTGTATGAACAACACGTCAAGTACGCGGCCAAGGACGCGTACACAAGCTACGAGATGTACAGGCGGATCGTTGACATGAGGAAGTGTCTTCTTCCTGCCCCAGACGAGGGATCGAGCCACTGAGCAGTAGCGGGAGTGTCACAAGAAGTAGATGACTAGACGATCGTTTCTCCTAGTTTAGAATGCATGCAATTGTTTATTGAGGTGTGTGCGAATGATCTGTATAGTCACTTATGTAATTGGATGTTTATTTCAGTTTTATATATATATATATATATATATATATATATATATATATATATATATATGTTATTCTTCTGTAGACAAAGCAAATCAAATGACTCATTAGCAGCAATCGTCTGTGTTATTATTGGTCTTCGCACACATTTCTGATTACGGACCTGTTTGCCGCGTATCACACACATCTTGTTCAGTTGAACTGTTTCTATTGTCTTGGCTCATCGCAAATAGTTCATCTGAGTGAACTGTATGCCCTCCATCGCACACACCTTGATCTGGCTGACCGTTTCTATTGTGTTGCCTAATCACACACAGTTCATCCTAGTGAACTGTATGCCGTATATTGCACACACCCTCATCTGGCTGCCCGTTTATGTTGTTCTGCCTCATCGCAAACAGTTCTGCTGGATTAACCGTATGCCACGCATCGCACACGCAGCTCTAATCTGAACCGTGTTTGATGTCACCGCCATCGCAAATGTTTTGTATCTTTTTTTACGGTTTTATTACATCACCATTTGTGATAAATGCATCGCACATAGTTTCGTCGAAGGGTCTCTGATTGGACTGTCGCGTTTGGACCAACCTGCAGTAGTGTAAACCTAGACTCATTAGGTGGGTTCTCTTGCTACAAGAATTTGACTTACATATTACTGATAGGAAAGGAGCTGAGAACCCTGTAGCAGACAACTTGTCTAGGTTAGAAATATTCTTGATGACCCACTACCTATTGATGATAGCTTTCCTGATGAACAATTAGCTGTCATAAATGCTTCTCGTAGTACTCCTTGATATGCAGACTATGCTAATTATATTGTTGCTAAATTTATACCACCTAGTTTCATATACCAACAAAAGAGAAAGTTTTTCTATGATTTAAGACATTAATTCTGGGATGACCCACACCTTTATAAAGAAGGAGTAGATGGTGTTATTAGACGTTGTGTACCTGAGCATGAACAGGAACAAATCCTATACAAGTGTCACTCCGAGGCTTACGGAGGACACCATGCTGGAGATAGAACTGCACACAAGGTATTACAATCTGGTTTTTTATTGGTCTACTCTTTTCAAAGATGCTCGTAAGTTTGTCTTGTCTTGTGATGAATGCCAAAGAATTGGTAACATAAGTAGACGTCAGGAAATACCTATGAATTATTCACTTGTTATTGAACCATTTGATGTTTGGGGATTTGATTATATGAGACCTTTTCCTACCTCTAATGGGCATACTCATATTTTGGTTGCTGTTGATTAAGTTACTAAGTGGGTAGAGGCTATTCAAACTAGTAGTGTTGATCACAACACTTCTATTAAAATGCTTAAAGAAATTATTTTCCCGAGGTTTGGAGTCCCTAGATATTTAATGACTGATGGTGGTTCACACTTTATTCATGGTGCATTCCGTAAATTGCTTACTAAGTATGATGTTAACCATAGAATTGCATCTCCATATCATCCTCAGTCTAGTGGTCAAGTAAAATTAAGTAATAGAGAAATAAAACTGATCTTGCAAAAGACTATTAATAGATCCAGGAAGAACTGGTCTAAGAAACTTGATGATGCATTATGGGCTTATAGAACTGTTTATAAAAATCCTATGGGTGTGTCTCCATATAAAATGGTTTATGGGAAATCATGTAACCTACCTCTCGAATTAGAACATAAAGCTTACTGGGCAATCAAAGAACTCAACTATGATTTCAAACTTGCTGGTGAAAAGAGGTTATTTGACATTAGCTCACTTGATGAATGGAGAACCCAAGCTTATGAAAATGCCAAATTGTTTAAAGAAAAGTTTAAAAGATGGCATGACAAAAGGATACAAAAGCGAGAATTCAATGTAGGTGACCATGTCTTGCTATACAATTCTCGTTTAAGATTTTTTGCAGGAAAACTTCTCTCCAAATGGGAAGTTCCCTACATTATCGAAGAAGTTTATCGATCTGGTGCCATCAAGATCAACAATGCCGAAGGCAATAACCCGAAGGTGGTGAATGGGCAAAGAATCAAACATTATATCTCAGGTACGCCCATAAATGTTGAAACTAATATTATTCATTCCATAACACCGGAGGAGTACATAAGGGAAACCTTCTAGAACGCTCCAGAACCCTGAAAAGGAATAGGTATGGGATATGGTAAGTAAACTGACTCCAAAAGTTTTTCAAAAGCTAGTTTACTCCATTTTGGAATATTAAAAAATTAGGAAAATAAAAAGTAATTCGAAAAGTGCACGAGCAGGCGACAAGCCTGGGGGGCGCGCCCTACCCCCTGGGCGCGCCTCCCGAGCTTGTGGCCATCTCGTGTACCTCTTCGGACTCCGTTTTTCCCAGATTACTTGTTTGGCACGGTAAAAATTCATTATATAATCTCCCGAAGGTTTTGACCACCGTATCACGAAAATATCCTCTGTTCTTGTTTTAGGCTATTTTTTTGACAGATCTGAAAGCATGTCGTCGCAAGATTCAGACGGAGAGAGCTATGTTTCCCATTATACGGCAGATCCAAAGATCTTTGGGGAGATTTATCCCTACCTATGGTCCACGGATGAGGAGCAATATACCGACCCGGAGGAGGCAAAAGATGCGAGCTCAGAGGAAGATGATGTCCCCCTACCTCTACCAGGGGATATGCACATGGAGTTCAAGAAGTCAAGCCTTCCGAACGGATCAAGCAAATCTAAGGTTCAATTTATCCCGTCCCATTTTCTGCAGGAAAGCAAGGCGACATTATGCAAAAGGATATTGAAGCTTGAATAGGAAAATGATGACTCGAGGGAGGACAGGTTCATCCTCAAACGTAAGCTGGAGAAGCTCGCCGCCACATCATCAACTTCATCACCACCACCTCCGAAGGAGACTTGAGTACATGGGTATGGGCACTCCCCTTGGCTTGTGCCAAAAGCTTGGGGGAGGTACCCCGGTATCGTATCATCATCACATCTTTATCTTTATCGTTTATCTTAGTTCGATCCTTTTGGTTAAATCTTGATCTAGTAGAATAAAAGTTTTAGTATGATCTAGTTCTTAAGTTTTGCTTCGTGATCTATCTATGTAATAGAGTATGAGAGTTATATAATAAAGATTAGTTTTGAGTTGAGGTCTTTGCTTTCTTGCTTTGATCTTGGAAAAGAATAAAAGAATACAAGAAATAAAAAGATTATATAATAATCTTATGGAGAGTGATGACTTCACATATAAGAAGTATGTCGCATGGAACTTATTGAGAATTGACAAACATAGCATTGGTCATTGTTGCAATTAATAGGAAGTAATAAAGAAAGAGTGGTTTCACATATAAATACACTATCTTGGACATCTTTTATGATTGTGAGCACTCATTAAAATATTATATGCTGATAAGTTGATGTTGGACAAGGAAGACAACATAATGTGTTATGTTTCCTTATATCTGAATACCAGTTATATTGTCATGGATCCTTCAACATGTTGAGCTTGCTTCTCATCCTATGGTAGCCAAAAATTCCTCACTAAGTAGAGATACTACTTATGCATCCAAAACACTTAACCCAGTTTTTCCATGAGAGTCCACTATATCTACCTATGGATTGAGTAAGATCCTTCAAGTAAGTTGTCATCGGTGCAAGAAATAAAAATTGCTCTCTAAATATGTATGATCTTTTAGTGTGAGGAAAATAAGCTTTATACGAACTGTGATGGGGAAGAAATAAAAGCGACAGACTGCATAATAAAGTTCTCTATCACAAGCGACAATATAAAGTGACGTTCCATTGCATTAAGATTTCTTGCATCCAACCAAAAAGCGCATGACAACCTCTGCTTCCCTCTGCGAAGGGACTATCTTTTATTTTTACTTTCTACCTTTATGCAAGAGTCATGGTGATCTTCACCCTTACTTTTATATTTTCTCTTTTTGGCAAGCATTATGTGTTGGGGAAAGATCCAGACAAATATATCCACTCGGATGTAGGTGATCATAAATTATTATTGTTGATGTTACCCTTGAGGTAAATGATTGGGAGGCGAAACTATAAGCCCCTATCTTCCTATGTGTCTGATTGAAGCTTTGATCTCATAGGTATCGCGTGAGTGTTAGCAACTATGCAAGATTAAATGATGGTTGAGTATGTTAACTTGCTAAATAAGAGCTCTTACATTGAGTCTTTCCGACGTTATGATAAATTGCAATTTCTTTAATGACCTAGACCATGGTTTGTTAGTTTTCAATAAAGTTTTTGGTTCATACTTTACCTTGTGAACGAATTATCACTTTAGCATAAGAAGTTATATGACAACATATTGCTATTCTAAAAGATGATCATGATGCCCTCATGTCCGTATTTTATTTTATCGACACCTCCATCTCTAAACATGTGGTCATGATTATCGATCTCGGCTTTCGATTGAGGACAAGCGAGGTCTAAGCTTGGGGGAGTTGATACGTCCATTTTGCATCATGTTTTTATGTTCATATTTATTGCATTATGAACTGTTATTTCACTTTATGATACAATTCTTATGCCTTTTCTCTCTTATTTTACAAGGTTTACATGAAGAGGGAGAATGCCGGCAGCTAGAATTCTGGACCGAAAAGGAGCAAATCTGAGATACCTATTCTGCACAACTCCAAATGTCTTGAAACTTTACGAAGAATTGTTTTGGAATATATAAAAAATATTGGGCGAAGAAACAACAGAAGGGGATCTACCAGGTGGCCACAAAGCCTGGAGGCGCGCCCTACCCCCCAGGGCGCGCCTCTCGAGCTTGTGGCCCCCCTGGCCAGCCCCCGGTGTCCATCTTCTGCTATATGGAGGGTTTTGACCTAGAAAAAATCATGAGGGAGCTTTCGGGACGAAGCGCCGCCGTCTTGAGGTGGAACCTGGGCGGAAGCAATCTAGGGCTCCAGCAGAACGATTCTGCCGGGGGAACTTCCCTCCGGGAGGGGGAAATCAAAGCCATCGTCATCACCAACGATCCTCTCATCGTGGGAGGGTCAATCTTCATCAACATCTTCACCAAGAACCATCTCCTATCAAACCCTAGTTCATCTCTTGTATTCAACCTTTGCCTCAGAACCTCAGATTGGTACCTGTGGGTTGCTAGTAGTGTTGATTACTCCTTGTAGTTGATGCTAGTTGGTTTATTTGGTGGAAGATCATATGTTCAGATCCTTAATGATATTTATTACCCCTCTGATCTTGAACATGAACATGCTTTGTGAGTAGTTACTTTTGTTCCCGAGGACATGGGAGAAGTCTTATTATAAGTAATCATGTGAATTTTGTATTCGTTCTATATTTTGATGAGACGTATGTTATATTTCCTCTAGTGGTGTTATGTGAACGTCGACTCATGACACTTCACCATGATTTGGGCCTAGTGGAAGGCATTGGGAAGTAGCAAGTAGATGATGGGTTGCTAGAGTGACAGAAGCTTAAACCCTAGTTTATGTGTTGCTTCGTAAGGGGCTAATTTGGATCCACATGTTTCATGCTATGGTTAGATTTATCTTAATTCTTATTTCGTAGTTGTGGATGCTCGCGAGAGGGGTTAATCATAAGTGGGAGGCTTGTCCAAGTAAGTACAGCACCCAAGCACCGGTCCACCCACATATCAAATTATCAAAGTAACGACCGCGAATCATATGAGCATGATGAAAACTAGCTTGACAATAATTCCCATGTGTCCTTGGGAGCGCTTTGCTTTATATAAGAGTTCATCCAGGCTTATCCTTTGCTACAAAAAGGATTGGGCCACCTTGCTGCACTTTTTTTATACTTGTTACTTGTTACCCGTTACGAATTATCTTACTACCAAACTATCTGTTACTAATAATTTCAGTGCCTGCAGAAAATACCTTGCTGAAAACCGCTTGTCATTTCCTTTTGCTCCTCGTTGGGTTCGATACTCTTACTTATCGAAAGGACTACGATTGATCCCCTATACTTGTGGGTCATCACCGACCTGCTACACCACCTCGGCTAAAACGGGAGCTTCACCTCGACACATCGGTAGTGTTGTGACGTCACTTCATCAAGCCAAGCTCTTCACTCGGCCACCTCAGGACCAGCTTGGGGGCTGGGACCTCGTCCCGCTGCAAGCTCAGACCGCGTCATCAACACCTGGAACATAAAACCAACTAAGTCGCTTTCATGCTCAATTTTTTTTAATATTTTAAATTTTTGTTTGGTTCAACCAAGCTTTATATATGTGTTAAACAATTTTTTTTGTTAAAAATGATGTTTTTTAAAAATAACTTCCTTTACCCAAGTTAACTTGGGGCTCATAAACTTATATGTGTCGTTTTAAAGTATTTCTTCTTAGTCGTTGCATAGTATTTTTCTACTGCTCCTTTTTCCGACCCGAGTGTATGGTCAAGTAGCCGGATAGCCTGGCTTCTCTCTAAAGTCGCTCGAGTTTAGTTCGCTAAACTAGCCTGAGAAACACTCCGCCTTTGGGAAGTGGAGGTTGAGCCGAAGGCTGACCCACTTGAAGTCTGGAGATCAGATGTTTCATGTTAAAGCACGACGGAAGCACAAATTAATTTTAAGACCAATTTCAGATTGGCACCAAGAAAGTTAATTTAATGTAGATGTAAAATTGTTACATAAGTTTTTTGGTTTTCTGAGCTTATGACACTTTTAACCTATTTGTATGTTTTTTCAGGAGGGGGTGTCCTGCGTGATGGTTCTGCTCAGGAAATCTTTTTTGACCCGCAGTTCGGCATCTTCTCTGCCGAGTTGCACCTCGATGTTGGCAAAACCCACATGATGGTTGAACTAATTCCTGAGGAGATAGGATCCTAGAGTCAGCTATGTGGCCCAACCCAAGTCTCGGGGGCTACTGCATTAACAATTAAATGTAGAAAATTCAAAGTGCAAAATGGTTTCCGAGGAGATTATGATACTCAGGTTGGTCGGCCACACCCAACCTGAGTATCGGGAGCTATTGCGCACCGTGTTTCCGTTCCTAAAGTATGCTACCAAGAAAGGATTTGATCCTCGGGCCGATTTTGCGAATCGACTTGAGTCTCAGGGGCTACTGGGATAAACAGTTTTATGTTATCCTTTAGGTGCATCTGAGATTTTAGGCTGGCACACACCTTGAGGGCTACTGGCTATGCATCTCAGCGGAGAAAAAGTTGCACCAATCGGAAAAATTGCAAAAAATCAGCCCAAGGTCGAGGTGGTGCACCACCTTGGAAGCAGTCCGTCGTAAAGCTCAGATGCGAGTGGCTGGCTCCACATAGGACCTTCTCGGCATTAAACTGGGCTGAACTCCTTCTACTTTGTCAAGACCGAGGTAATCTATGACACCCCGGATGCAGACCAGAGTTGGAGCTCAGCTGCAAAAAGGCCTGTCGGATGCAGTACGACGTTGGAGCTCGGTTGCGAGAAGAAACCACCATATGGGAAAAAACTTTGAACCTGGGGTGTGGCATAAAAATAACAAGGCATTGATAAAGCCCGAGAACTTAAAGGGGCTCCTCGAATGCCCGGCATGTGAACTCTTCGGATACACCTCGATGATCCTCAAGATCAGTGGTGGGAAGATTTGTTGAACCAGCTTTTAAGACCGACGACCAAAGACAAAGAGCTGTTCAAAAGAACCGAGGAGCGTCCCCAACTTGAAGACCGGTTCAGGGGCTACTGATGGAGTCATGGACTATGGGGTACAACTACTTGTGATAGGCATTGGAATTTCCTCAAAGAGGAGTGGTGAAGTAGTGTAGTAGCAGAAAGTATTTCTCTCAGTTAAGAACCAAGGTTTATCGAACCAATAGGAGATTCACACAAACGACCTTGAGTAGTAACTACACACACAAAAGCAAATACTTGCACCCAACGCAGGCAAGATGGTTGCCAATCCCCTTGTACTCATTATTTGCAAGGATTAGTTCTGATAGTAGAAGATATATAAATTGCAAAAGTAAATAAATTGCAGCAAGGTATTTAGGGTTTTAGCAATATGATTTAAATGGACCCGGGGGCTATAGCTTACACTAGAGGCATCTCTCTCAAGAACATAGCAAATGGTGGGTACACAAATTACTGTTGGGAAATTGATAGAATAGCACATAGTTATGGTGTTATTCATGGCATGATCAGTACATAGGCGTTACATCCGTGACAAGTAGACCGAAATGATTCTGCCTCTACTACTATTACTCCATCCCTCGGCCGCTATCCAGCATTGTTGGTGCAATAGTTTGCCTCCTTATGTTTTGAATATTGTTGACATAAATAGTAAGGGACTAATGTGTTTGCTAGTGCACGTAAAGTAACAGGTCCTTAAAGTCATGAGGAGTTTGGTACAAACTCCAAAGATAATCTCCTGCATGGCAGCAAGGATTGTCACCGAAGATTATGTTGTCAAGAGTGACCCCCAAAAATTGTTGAGATGCCGTCCGAAAAAATTGACTACAGTCGAGAAGTTGAAGACGTAGAATTTATTTCATTCTTCTTCTTTCTCTTTATCGAGTCATAGGACCACCGTACTATTAAGAAGGGTATAGTGTTCAAAACTTTGATTCTCTGATGCTAAACCCAATCATATGCCAGTTGAGAGAGAAATCTCTTTGTGTTCCAAGCAAATACTTGCCAGCAAGAGACTGTGATCTTCTTCGTTGTGAGAGATTTGTCTCCGACCGAAGAGTTAGCATTACTTGTTCCTCTAGTAATGTTACCGTTGCTTTCAAAACCCTACCGTTGAGAATGTGTCGGTTGGCCATTGGCTGGACCGCGTGTCCAAAACGGTCATTTCCTGTCAGGGAAGGCTGTGGCTATAAATAGCCACCCCGCACCGGCTTTGTCTGGTGGCTGCTCCAATTGATTTCGAGAAGTTAGTTGAGCAACCCTCTCTCCTGAGTGATTTGAGTTTAAAATCCACCGAGAGAAAAGCCCCAGAGCCGAAAAATTAGATAGTGGTTTAGCATCACTCGAATCTAAGTCCAATACGCTCCACCTATTACTCTTGAGAGCTGCAAACTCTCTAAACGGTTAGGTGTCAATCTCTTTAGAGACCAAGAGTAATTGTGGTTCTCGAAGAAGAAGTCTATAAAGGTTCGGAGATCACCTCGAGCATCTACCACGAGTAATCGACATTGGTTGACGAACCAATTGTTGAGGAGACTAGGGCGACGAGAGTTTATCTTCCGTGTTAAGTCACAACCCCTCCAAACAGATGTTGTCCTTTTGCAGAAGGGTGAACTGGTCTACCAAATACTATGTCGCCATCAAGCATCACTGGTTATCTCTTCTGTAGCTTTTCATTCGCTTCGAGTTGTATGAGTAGATTCAGTCATGTGATTCTCTTCATTACATGTGTTGGGAAACGTAGCATGCAATTTCAAAAAAAATTCTACGCTCACGCAAGATCTATCTAGGAGATGCATAGCAACGAGAGGGGGAGAGTGTGTCCACGTACCCTCGTAGACCGGAAGCAGAAGCGTTAGCTTAACGCGGTTGATGTAGTCGAACGTCTTCGCGATCCAACCGATCAAGCACCGAACGTACGGCACCTCCGAGTTCTGCACATGTTTAGCTCGATGACGTCCCTCAAACTCTTGATCCAGCAAAGTGTCGAGGGAGAGTTTCGTCAGCACAACGGCATGGTGACGGTGATGGTGATGTGATCCGCGCAGGGCTTCGCCTAAGCACTACGACAATATGACCGGAGGAGTAAACTGTGGAGGGGGCACCGCACACGCCTAAGAGAATATCTGTTGTGTTCTAGGGTGCCCCCCTGCCCCCGTATATAAAGGAGGGGAGGAGGAGGCCGGCCACCAAAGGGGGCGCGCCATGGGGGGGAGTCCTACCACTCCTAGTAGGATTCGCCCCCCCCCCCCACTTTTCCTTTCTCCGGAGGTGGAAAGAGGGAAGGAGAGGGAGAGGGAGAAGGAAAGGGGGGCGCCACCCCCTTCCCTAGTCCAATTCGGCCTCCTCCCTTGAGGGGGGCGCACCAGCCCCTTGTGGGCTGGTTAGCCTCCCTCCTATGGCCCATATGGCCCATATCTTCCACCGGGGGGTTCCGGTAACCCCTCCGGTACTCCGGTATGTACCCGATACACTCCGGAACCCTTCCGGTGTCCGAATACTACCTTCCAATATATCAATCTTTACCTATCGACCATTTCGAGACTCCTCGTCATGTCCGTGATCTCATCCGGGACTCCGAACAATCTTCGGTCACCAAAACACATAACTCATAATACAAATCGTCATCGAACGTTAAGCGTGCAGACCCTACGGGTTCGAGAACTATGTAGACATGACCGAGACATATCGCCAATCAATAACCAATAGCGGAACCTGGATGCTCATATTGGCTCCTACATATTCTACGAAGATCTTTATCGGTCAAACCGCATAACAACATACATCATTCCCTTTGTCATCGGTATGTTACTTGCCCGAGATTCGATCGTCGGTATCATTATACCTAGTTCAATCTCGTTACCGGCAAGTCTCTTTACTCGTTCCGTAATGCATCATCCCGTAACTAACTCATTAGTCACATTGCTTGCAAGGCTTATAGTGATGTGCATTACCGAGAGGGCCCAGAGATACCTCTCCGATACTCGGAGTGACAAATCCTAATCTCGATCTATGCCAACCCAACAAATACCTTCGGAGACACCTGTAGAGTATCTTTATAATCACCCAGTTATGTTGTGACGTTTGATAGCATACAAGGTGTTCCTCCGGTATTCGGGAGTTGCATAATCTCATAGTCAGAGGAATATGTATAAGTCATGAAGAAAGCAATAGCAATAAAACTTAACGATCATTATGCTAAGCTAACGGATGGGTCTTGTCCATCACATCATTCTCCTAATGATGTGATCATGTTCATCAAATGACAACACATGTCTATGGTTAGGAAACTTCACCATCTTTGATTAACGAGCTAGTCTAGTAGAGGCATACTAGGGACATTGTGTTTTGTCTATGTATTCACACATGTATCAAGTTTCCGGTTAATACAATTCTAGCATGAATAATAAACATTTATCATGATATAAGGAAATATAAATAACAACTTTATTATTGCCTCCAGGGCATATTTCCTTCAGTCTCCCACTTGCACTAGAGTCAATAATCTAGTTCACATCGCCATGTGATTTAACACCAATAGTTCACATCTTTATGTGATTAACACCCATAGTTCATATCGCCATGTGACCAACACCCAAAGGGTTTACTAGAGTCAATAATCTAGTTCACATCACTATGTGATTACCACCCAAAGAATACTAAGGTGTGATCATGTTTTGCTTGTGAGAGAAGTTTAGTCAACGGGTCTGCCATAATCAGATCCGTATGTATTTGGCAAATTTCTATGTCTACAATACTCTGCATGGAGCTACTCTAGCTAATTGCTCCCACTTTCAATACGTATCCAGATTGAGACTCAGAGTCATCTGGATTGGTGTAAAAGCTTGCATCAACGTAACTCTTTACGATGAACTCTTTATCACCTCCATAACCGAGAAATATTTCCTTAGTACTCTTAGGTAACTAAGGATAACTTTGACCGCTGTCCAGTGATCCACTCCTGGATCACTATCGTACCGCCTTGCCAAACTCATGGCAAGGTATACAATAGGTCTGGTACACAGCATAGCATACTTTATAGAACCTATGACTGAGGCATATGGAATGACTTTTCATTCTCTTTCTATTTTCTGCCATGGTCGGGTTTTGAGTCTTACTCAACTTCACACCTTTGCAACATAGGCAAGAACTCCTTCTTTGACTGTTCCATTTTGAACTACTTCAAAATCTTGTCAAGGTATGTACTCATTGAAAAAACTTATCAAGCGTTTTGATCTATCTCTATAGATCTTGATGCCCAATATGTAAGCAGCTTCACCAAGGTATTTCATTGAAAAATTCTTATTCAAGTATCCTTTTATGCTATCCAGAAATTCTATATCATTTCCGATCAACAATATGTCATCCACATATAATATCAGAAATGCTACAGAGCTCCCACTCACTTTCTTGTAAATACAGGCTTCACCATAAGTCTGTATAAAACCATATGCTTTGATCATCTTATCAAAGCGTATATTCCAACTCCGAGATGCTTGCACCAGTCCATAAATGGATCGCTGGAGCTTGCATACTTTGTTAGCACCTTTATGATTGACAAAACCTTCTGTTTACATCATATACAACTCTTCTTTAAGAAATCCATTAAGGAATGCAGTTTTGACATCCATTTGCCAGATTTCATAATCATAAAATGCGGCAATTGCTAACATGATTCGGACAGACTTAAGCATCGTTACGGGTGAGAAGGTCTCATCGTAGTCAACTCCTTGAACTTGTCGAAAACCTTTTGCAACAAGTCGAGCTTTGTAGACAGTAACATTACCATCAGTGTCAGTCTTTTTCTTAAAGATCCATTTATTCTCTATGGCTTGCCGATCATCGGGCAAGTCAACCAAAGTCCATACTTTGTTCTCATACATGGATCCCATCTCAGATTTCATGGCGTCAAGCCATTTCGCGGAATCTGGGCTCATCATCGCTTCCTCATAGTTCGTAGGTTTGTCATGGTCTAGTAACATGACTTCCAGAACAGGATTACCGTACCACTCTGGTGTGGAACGTACTCTGGTTGACCTACGAGGTTCGGTAGTAACTTGATCTAAAGTTTCATGATCATCATCATTAGTTTCCTCACTAATTGGTGTAGGCATCACGGGAACTATTTTCTCTGATGAGTTATTCTCCAATTCGAGAGAAGGTACAATTACCTCATCAAGTTCTACTTTCCTCCCACTCACTTCTTTCGAGAGAAACTCCTTCTCTAGAAAGGATCCATTCTTAGCAACAAAGATCTTGCCTTCGGATCTGTGATAGAAGGTGTACCCAACAGTTTCTTTTGGGTATCCTATGAAGACGCATTTCTCCGATTTGGGTTCGAGCTTATCAGGCTGAAGCTTTTTCACATAAGCATCGCAACCCCAAATTTTAAGAAACGACAGCTTAGGTTTCTTGCCAAACCACAATTCATACGGTGTCGTCTCAACGGATTTAGATGGTGCCCTATTTAACGTGAATGCAATTGTCTCTAATGCATAACCCCAAAACGATAGTGGTAAATCGGTAAGAGACATCATAGATCGCACCATATCTAATAAAGTACGGTTACGACGTTCGGACACACCATTATGCTGTGGTGTTCTAGGTGGCGTGAGTTGCGAAACTATTCCACATTGTTTTAAATGAAGGCCAAACTCGTAACTCAAATATTCGCCTCCGTGATCAGATCGTAGAAACTTTATTTCCTTGTTACGATGATTCTCCACTTCACTATGAAATTCTTTGAACTTTTCAAACGTTTCAGACTTGTGTTTCATTAAGTAGATATACCCATATCTGCTCAAATCATCTGTGAAGGTCAGAAAATAACGATACCCGTCACGAGCCTCAACACTCATCGGACCGCATACATCGGTATGTATTATTTCCAATAAGTCTGTAGCTCGCTCCATTGTTCCGGAGAACGGAGTCTTAGTCATCTTGCCCATGAGGCATGGTTCACAAGCATCAAATGATTCATAATCAAGTGATTCCAAAAGTCCATCTGCATGGAGTTTCTTCATGCGCTTTACACCAATATGACCTAAACGGCAGTGCCACAAATATGTTGCACTATTATTATCAACTTTGCATCTTTTGGCATCAATATTATGAATATGTGTATTACTACGATCGAGATTCAATAAACCATTCACATTGAGTGTATGACCATAGAAGGTTTTATTCATATAAACAGAACAACAATTATTCTCTGACTTAAATGAATAACCGTATTGCAATAAACATGATCCAATCATATTCATGCTCAACGCAAACACCAAATAACATTTAGGTTCAACACTAATCCCAAAGGTAGAGGGAGTATGCGATGGTGATCTTATCAACCTTGAAATCACTTCCAACACACATCGTCACCTCGTCATTAACTAGTCTCTGTTCATTTTGCAACTCCTGTTTTGAGTTACTAATGTTAGCAACTGAACCGGTATCAAATACCCAGGGGCTACTATGAACACTAGTAAAATACACATCAATAACATGTATATCAAATATACCTTTGTTCACTTTGCCATCCTTCTTATCCGCCAAGTATTTGGGGCAGTTCCGCTTCCAGTGACCATTTCCTTTGCAGTAGAAGCACTCAGTTTCAGGCTTAGGTCCAGACTTGGGTTTCTTCCCGGGAGTAGCAACTTGCTTGCTATTCTTCTTGAAGTTCCCATTCTTGCCCTCGCCCTTTTTCTTGAAACTAGTGGTCTTGTCAACCATCAACACTTGATGCAATTTCTTGATTTCTACCTTCGCCGATTTCAACATCGCGAAGAGCTTGGGAATCGTTTTCGTCATCCCTTGCATATTATAGTTCATCACGAAGTTCTAGTAACTTGGTGATAGTGACTAGATAAATTTGTCAATCACTATCTTATCTAGAAGATTAACTCCCACTTGATTCAAGCGATTGTAGTACCCACACATTCTGAGCACATGCTCACTAGCTGAGCTATTCTCCTCGTAGGCAAAGTACTTGTCAGAGGTCTCATACCTCTTGACACGGGCATGAGTCTGAAATACCAATTTCATCTCTTTGGAACATCTCATATGCTCTGTGGCGTTCAAAACGTTTTTGAAGTCCCGGTTCTAAGCCGTAAAGCATGGTGCACTAAACTATCAAGTAGTCATCATATCGAGCTTGCCAAACATTCATAACATCTGCATCTACTCCTGCAATAGGTCTGTCACCTAGCGGTGCATCAAGGACATAATTCTTCTGTGCAGCAACGAGGATATTCCTCAGATCATGGACCCAGTCCGCATCATTGCTACTATCATCTTTCAACTTAGTTTTCTCTAGGAACATATCAAAAATAAAACAAGGGAGCTATACGCGAGCTATTGATCTACAACATAATTTGCAAATACTACCAGGACTAAGTTCATGATAAATTAAGTTCAATTAATCATATTACTTAAGAACTCCCACTTAGATAGACATCCCTCTAGTCATCTAAATGATCACGTGATCCATATCAACTAAACCATGTCCAATCATCACGTGAGATGGAGTAGTTTTCAATGGTGAACATCTCTATGTTGATCATATCTACTATATGATTCACGTTCGACCTTTCGGTCCCAGTGTTCCGAGGCCATATCTGCATATGCTAGGCTCGTCAAGTTTAACCCGAGTATTCTGCACGTGCAAAACTGGCTTGCACCCATTGTATGTGAACATAGAGGTTATCACACCCGATCATCATGTGGTGTCTCGGCACGACGAACTGTCGCAACGGTGCATACTCAGGGAGAACACTTATACCTTGAAATTTAGTGAGGGATCATCTTATAATGCTACCGCCATACTAAGCAAAATAAGATGCATAAAAGATAAACATCACATGCAATCAAAATATGTGACATGATATGGCCATCATCATCTTGTGCCTTTGATCTCCATCTCCAAAGCACCATCATGATCTCCATCGTCACCGGCTTGACACCTTGATCTCCATCGTAGCGTCGTTGTTGTCTCGCCAACTATTGCTTCTACGACTATCGCTACCGCATAGTGATAAAGTAAAGCAATTACATGGCGATTGCATTTCATACAATAAAGTGACAACCATAAGGCTCCTGCCAGTTGCCGATAACTTTTACAAAACATCATCATTTCATACAATAACGTATATCACATCATGTCTTGACCATATCACATCACAGCATGCCCTGCAAAAACAAGTTAGACGTCCTCTACTTTGTTGTTGCAAGTTTTACGTGGCTGCTACGGGCTTCTAGCAAGAACCGTTCTTACCTACACATCAAAACCACAATGATTTTTCGTCAAGTGTGCTGTTTTAACCTTCAACAAGGACCAGACGTAGTCAAACTCGATTCAACTAAAGTTGGAGAAACAGACACCCGCCAGCCACCTGTGTGCAAAGCATGTCGGTAGAACCAGTCTCATGAACGCGGTCATGTAATCTCGGTCCGGGCTGCTTCATCCAACAATACCGCCGAATCAAAGTAAGACGTTGGTGGTAAGCAGTATGACTATTATCGCCCACAACTCTTTGTGTTCTACTCGTGCATATCATCTACGCATAGACCTGGCTCGGATGCCACTGTTGGGAAACATAGCATGCAATTTCAAAAAAATTCTACGCTCACGCAAGATCTATCTAGGAGATGCATAGCAACGAGAGGGGGAGAGTGTGTCCACATACCCTCGTAGACCGAAAGCGGAAGCGTTAGCTTAACGCGGTTGATGTAGTCGAACGTCTTCGTGATCCAACCGATCAAGCACCGAACGTACGGCACCTCCGAGTTCTGCACACGTTCAGCTCGATGACGTCCCTCGAACTGTTGATCCAGTAAAGTGTCGAGGGAGAGTGAAAGGATCTAGATGACGACTAGAGGGGGGGGGTGAATAGGCGTTTTAAAACTGTTACGGATTTGGCTTTATCCTAATGCGGAATTAAACTAAACGGATACCTTTCAAGCACAAAACCTAAATATGCTAGGCTCAACTAAGTGCACCAACAATCTATGCTAAACAAGATAGGCACTTAAGGAAACTAGCAAGCACAAACTATATCACAAGATATGGAAATGTAGGAACAACTAAGCAATTCAACTAGCACAAGATATATCAATATGAGCAAGTATGAATTGCGGTAAGTAAAGGGTGAGGGTATGAGATAACCACAAGTGAGTCGGAGACGCGGATTTATCCCGAAGTTCACACTCGTGAGAGTGCTAATCTCCGTTAGAGCGGTGCCGAAGCCAAAGCTTCGGGGCGCCACCAAGTGGCTCACCGTATTCTCCCTTTCGAGTCACCCCCAACGGATGAGCCTCGATTCACTCGGGGTTGGTCTTGAAGGCGACCACCACACCTTTACAAACTTCTCCGGAGCACACCACAAGCAAGGAAGCTTCCGGAGGAACCTTGACCACTTAGGCCACTTCAACACCCTTCCCCGGAGCACACCACAAAAGGAAGCTTCCGGGGGAACCTTGACCACCTAGGCCACTTCACAATCTTCACAATATGTCACCAAACCGTCTAGGAGGCAGAAGCCTCCAAGAGTAATAAACTCACAAGCTCTCACTCGAACTAATTGATGCGGGGAGCTCAAACCAATGCAACAAATGCAATGCAAGGTTAAGCAACAAATGCTCAACCCACTCTCTCAATCTCACAAGATGCAACTCAAGAAAGTAGGAGATTGAAGAGAGGGGATGCAATGGATAGGATCAACAAATGGCTCACAAATCCATCCACAAATCCCCCTTCACATAGAGGGGAGATAGGGGTTTGGGAGAGGTGGAGAGAGGCTCAAAATGGTGTTTAGAAGGTGTGTGAACAGCCCCCAAACCGGAGGGGGTACGCAGCCCTTAAATAGCCAAACACAGAAACTAGCCGTTGGGGCTCAACGGGCATTTCCTGGGCACCCCGTGCACACGGGGTCCCATGTGCACGGTACAAGTCCATGTCCACGGGGTACCCCAGGACAGCCAGTAGCAGCCCACTCAAACGATGCTAACTTTGGCATACGGACTCCGAATTCGATGATCTTGGGCTCGTTTTGAAGCTATGGAAAAGCCCAAGGTCCTCACATAGAGAACCACCCAAGATCAACAAGAAAGAATGATGCAAGTAATGCAAAGGTTTGAGCTCTCTACATGCGACGCGATCAAGCTACTTGCCCGAGAGTCCCCCTTGATAGTACGGCTATCGAACCTATAATCCGGTCTCCCACCAAGCACTATGAGACCGGCAAAACTAGGAAAACCTAGCTAAGTTATACCTTTGCCTTGCATATTCAACTTGAGCTTGATGATGACTTTAATGCTTGCCTCAAGTTGGAATCCCTTTTTTGTCCACAACCACTTGGTGAAGATACTCGAATTGCTTCCTCATATTGTAATGAGGGAAGCCTTAACTTAAGCCCACCTTCACATGTGCATTATCATGATGTGGACCACAAGCTTCAAAGTATATAACCTCCGGCTTCTCATCTTGCACTTGGACTCCTCGAACCCGATGACCATCACCTCTTGATGTCATCCACACATAGGCTACTTGAAATCTTTCCTTTTGTTGCAAGCCCATGAGAAACACCTAACCCACATAGACATAACAAACACATAGCATGGGATAGGTAACAAAGCACAATTCACAGTTACTTACCATACCACTAGATCACTTGATCTCATGTGGTACAATGTTTGTGCTTTGTGGGTTGACCACTTAGATATAATCTTTGAGCTTCATCTTGGTCAACCCAAGCGAGAAAGTGATCCCGAAGCTTCAATTAAGTAACAAGTATCCAGTTTAAGTAGTAGATCGGGATACACAAACTGAGCGTCCTTTACCATAGGACCGGCTATCGATAGAAGATTCATCCCTGCAGGGGTGCACTACTATTACCCAACACGCTCGATCAACTCTGGCCGGACACACTTGCTGGGTAATGCCCGTCCTCGGAAGATCAACACGAAGCAGCGCTCTACCTAGGCTCGGCAGAGAGGTCAGCACGCCGGACTAACCTATGCACCCAGAGGTCTTGGGCCATCGCCCTGGGCACCCTGCGCGTTGCGAGACTGGCCGGGGTGCAGGCGCGACACTGAACTCGTCAGTGAAGTATCCAGCCCAATCCCGACAATCAGCCCACACGGTGAATCGTGACGTCAGACGAGCTTTCGGGAGAAACGTACTTCGCAGAGGGTCCCATAACCATTATCCCACGTGGTGGTAGTGCGTATAGGGCACGTCGACCCACTCAGATCACACACCCAAATCCAATAGGCTCAATTAGTATCACGCGGAGACAATCAGAGTCTCTGATGCTTCGCCACATTCTCACACTCGAGTGCCCTTCCGGCACACCCGAAAATCATAGATCCCCAGCGGGTACCCACCAGGGTGGACCCGCCTGTAACAAAGGTCAAGTAATCGTGTGGTCATAACATCAAGGGGGAAACCCGAGGAATCACCCTCGGCGGATTCCACTCGACGAAATCATCAGGGTGAACGTATGAGGTATCACCCTCGAGGTTCACACTGAGGGTTGCAAGACAGAGTCGTATCGGAAGTGGAGAAGGAGGAATCACCCTCGATGACCACGACCGAACAGCTACACTGCAGAGTATTCATCCGGAGTGTGTTACGAGGTATCACCCTCGGCACTCGATAGTTACTACGCAGAGTCGTACAACTAAGGGGGTGTGAAGTGAGGTGTCGGTCTCTGGTCGATGATCACGTTGATCGGGTCGTCGATGATCAAGCAGGGGCAACAAAGGAAAGGTGGTGGGGTCACTGACGGTTCATTCCAACCTAAACTAAATAGTTTATCATAGGCAGGTAAGGTAGCAATGAACAGGTTACAACAGCAGGCTATGCATCAGAATAGGAGCATACATTAACAGTAGCAAAATCTAATGCAAGCAGGAGAATAGAATGGGCGATATCTGGATGCTCAAGGGGGGGGGGGGCTTGCCTGGTTGCTCTGGCAAGAGAGAGGGGTCGTCAACGGGCTGCTCGTCGATAGTGTAGTCGTATCCAGGTGCAGCGTCGTCGGTCTCAGCGTCTATCGAGAGAGAGAAGGAGGGGGAGAGAAACAATAAATTCACGGCAATAATGCAAACAATATGTATGACATGCCTAAATGATATGCCGGGGTGTTCTACTGCCTAACTAAATGATTTAGTTAATTTAGGAATTTATTCGGATTTATTTAATTAAAGTTGGGCACTATTCATTTACTAAAAACGGTCTAAAAGTTCAACGTTCTTATAGCTAGAGGCATCTGACGGGAATACGGAGGGCGTATTCGGGTTTGTATCGGAATTCTGAGCAAGTTTCATGTATAAAGTATTATCATCGGAGTTACGGATTATTTAATATGATTTTCTAAAGTTTTTATTAATTTCTGGAATTTAATTAATTATTTAAATTAACATTATCCGAAACAGTGTTATGCTGACGTCAGCATGACGTCAGCATGACATCAGCAGGCGTCCTGACACGTGGGTCCCACATGTCATAGACTGTCCAGTTAATTAGTGATTAACTAATTAATTAACATTTAATTAAACTAATTAATTAAATTAGATTAATCTAATCAGGATTAATTAACTAATTAATTAATTAATTATTTTTATTTATTTATTTTTTTATTTTTTTATCTTCATTTTTTTAGGGGCGTGGGCCCCGTTCGTCATTGGGCCAGGGGGTTCGGCCCCACGGGCCAGTGGCACAGGCGCGACAGGGCCCCACCCGTCAGTGGCACGAGGCCACGGACGCGGGCGCGGCGCGCGTGCGCGGCGAGCGGGCGATGCGCGCGGAGAGGGCGCGGCAGCGCGGGCGCGTGCGCGCCGGCGGGCGAGCAGGGGCGGAGCGCGGCGAGCGGCGGGAGCGGGCGAGGCGTGGGCGCAATGCGGGGCTGACGCGGTCGCGAAGCAGCGGCGAGGTGCGAGCAGTAGGGTCTAGGGCAGCGGGCGCGTGGGGAGGGCGACGGGGACGACGAGGCGAGCGACGAGGCGGCGGTGTCGGCGAGGGAAGACGAGGCAGCGACGGGGCGCGGTCGTCGAGCGCGTCGGGGGCGTCGGGCCAGCGCGCGGGCTCGGGGCGTCGAGCGAGGGCGCGTCGGCCAGCGGCGATGGCGAGGAGGGGCTCGGCCCGATCCGGTTCTGGATCGGGGGGGGGAGAAGAGGGGGAAGTGAGTGGGGGGGGAATGTGTCGGTGGGTCAGGGTTTGTTGGTCTCCAGGGGGGAGGCCATATAGGGGAGGGGTGGGCCGGCCGGCTGGGCCTTGGCCCAGTTGGGCCAGGGGGGTTTTCTCCCTTTTTCTTTTTCTGTTTTCTTTATCTTTTATCTTTTTCTTTTTTTATTTATTCACATTTCTCTGTTAGTAAATTGTTAGGCCACCAAATGATTTTTATAAAACATGGCAATTGTTCCAATAAATACTAGGCATCCTCAACTACTACCAAAAATTAGTTTGGAGGCAAATGGAGTTCACACAATTTTTATAATAATTAAAATGCATTAATCCTTACTGTTTTGATAATGTTTGAGCCACCTAATTATTTTATTAATTGTTGGTTTCAATTTTAGCACAGTCTCTGCAATATTTGCTATTTATCGAACATTTTAGTTTCTATGTTGCACAACTTTTATATTTCACTTTCATTTAAATTTGAATTTGAGTTAGGAGTTGAAATGCAATATGATGCTAATGATGATTATGCACTATTAAGCTTGCTGACATGTCATTATCAAAAGTGATTACTGTAGCTAATGACAGGGGGTGTTACAATTCTCCTCATCTATTAAGAATTCTCGTCCCGAGAATTAAGAGGAAGACTGAAAGAAAGAGGGGTATTCTTCACGAATACGATCCTCGCGTTCCCAAGTGGCCTCATCTTCAGAATGATTTGACCACTGAACCTTGAGGAATTTGATTGACTTCTGACGAGTCCGACGTTCAGCTTCATCAAGAACACAGATGGGATATTCTGGATAAGACAGATCTTCCCGTAATTCAAGCACTTCGTGATCCACAGCTCGAATAGGATCCTTGAAGCAGCGACGGAGTTGGGATACATGAAAGACGTCATGTACTTGAGAAAGATTTGGCGGCAACTGCAATTGATATGCCACTTCTCCTCGATGGGCAAGAATACGGAACGGGCCAATGTAGCGAGGAGCTAACTTGCCTTTGATTCCGAACCGATGAGTGCCTTTCAACGGAGTGACGCGGAGGTAAGCTTGCTTGCCAGGTTGATAGACCATTTCCTGGTGCTTTCGGTCGTAGTTGCTCTTCTGACGAGACTGAGCAGTTTTCAAATGTTCACGGACAATACGGACTTGTTCTTCCGCTTGCTGAATAATGTCCGGTCCGACGAGTGAGCGTTCCCCAGTTTCTGACCAATTCAGAGGGGTTCGACACTTACGACCGTATAGAACTTCAAACGGTGCCATCTTCAGACTAGCCTGATAGCTATTGTTGTAAGAGAATTCGGCATACATGAGAGATTCCTCCCATTTCTTACCGAAGGAGATGACGCAAGCTCGAAGCATATCTTCGAGCACTTGATTAACTCGTTCAACTTGACACTATGACTGTGTTCCCATAGCTTCTTGGAAACTATTCCAGAATCTGGAGGTGAAGAGGCTGCCACGATCAGAACTGATCTCCAACGGAACACCGTGGAGTGACACAATTCGGGAAACATACAAGTCTGCTAACTGGCTAGCAGTGATTGTCTCCTTAACTGGCAGAAAGTGAGCAACCTTAGAGAATCGGTCAATGACGACAAAAATAGCATCATGACCCTTCTGTGATTTGGGAAAACCAGTAATGAAATCCATTTGGACCTTGTCCCATTTCCATTCAGGAGTTGCAAGGGGTTGCAGAGTTCCTGCGGGCCTTTGATGTTGAGCTTTAACGCGGCGGCAAACGTCACACTCAGAAACATAACGAGCAATATCTCGCTTCATATTAGGCCACCAGTATCTCTGACAAATGTCATGGTACATCTTTGTGCTACCAGGATGAATTGACAGAGGAGTGTCATGAGCTTCCATCATAACGTGTTCTCTCTCATCTTTGAACTTAGGTACGAAGAGACGGTGTTGGAAAAATAGGATCCCATCATTATCAAGATGGAACTCCGACGGTTTTCCCTTTTCAAGGTATCGCTTGATCCTTTCAACCTCAGAGTCATACCGTTGCATAGTTTTGATGCTGTGTTCTAAATCTGGTTCGACAATGAGGGTATTGAGATAACCCTGTGGAACAATATGGAGGTTCAATTTGCGAAGCTCTTCATAAAGCATAGGTTGTGATTCCTGAACCACATGGTTGCTGCAATAAGCCTTACGGCTCAAAGCATCGGCCATTACATTTGCCTTGCCAGGGGTGTATGAGATATTCATATCATAATCGGCTATTGTCTCGAGCCATCTTTGTTGACGAAGGTTCAGATCTTGTTGAGTATATAAATACTTCAAACTTTGATGATCCGTATATATCTCGCAACGGTTACCGAGAAGGTAATGACGCCATAGCTTCAGGGCATAAATAACCGCAGAAAGTTCGAGATCGTGCACTGGGTAATTTTCTTCGTGAGGATGCAATTGTCAGGAGGCATAAGCAATCACCTTGCGTTCTTGCATTAGGACACAGCCTAATCCTTGACGGGAGGCATCGCAGTATATCACGGAATCCTTTTGGGAATCCGGGGGTGCTAATACTAGGGCAGATGTCAATTTATCTTTTAGTGTCTGAAAGCTTTCTTGACATTTTTCTGTCCACTCAAATTTAACACCTTTGTGAAGCAGATTTGTCAATGGTTTTGCAATCTTGGAAAAGTTCTCAACGAATCGACGGCAATAACTTGCAAGTCCGAGAAAACTTCTGACTTGCTTGACATTCTTCGGGGGAGTCCAGTCAAGAATAGCCTGAACTCGTTCGGGGTTAACAGCAATTCCATCCTTGGAAATTACATGACCAAGGTAAGTTACTTCAGAAAGCCAAAATTCACATTTGGAATACTTGGCATACAACTGGTGTTCTCGGAGCCTTTCTAGTACCAAACGGAGGTGTTCAGCATGTTCTTCTCTATTCTTAGAATATATTAGGATATCATCCAAATAAACCACGACGAATTTGTCGAGGTAATCCATGAATATATAATTCATCAGACGGGAGAAAGTTGCTGGAGCATTCGTTAGGCCAAATGACATGACGGTGTATTCATAGGAGCCATAACGAGTGACGAATGCAGTCTTGGGAATATCCTCTTCACGGACACAGATCTGGTGATAACCCAACCTCAAGTCGAGTTTAGAGAACACCGATGATCCAGCGAGTTGATCATAAAGATCATTGATCCGGGGCAATGGGTATTTATTCTGGATTGTGGCTTAGTTAGTGGGCCGATAATCCTGAACCAAACGGTTAGTTCCATCCTTCTTCTTAACGAAGAGTGAAGGTGCTCCCCAAGCAGAGGAACTGGGGCGGATGAAACCACTCTTAAGCGACTTGTCGATTTCTTCCTTAAGCTCGAGTAGGTGATGCGGAGGCATCTTATAAGGTCGCTTGGCAATAGGGACGATGCCAGGCTTCAAGTCAATGACAAACTCGACAGCTCTAGCCGGGGGTATTCCTGGAAGTTCTTCTGGAAAGACGTCTGGAAAATCTCGAACGACAGGAACGTTCTCGATCCCTTCCAAAGGTGAGGCGTTCAAAGCATTCAGAACATATATCTGAGCTTCAGCATCCCGTGTAATGCGGGCAGTATAGTTCACTATCTCATCGGAGGGGTGAAGAAGTTGGACGACTTTAGTGGCACAATTGATCGAAGCAATGTGAGCTTTCAACCAATCCATTCCAAGAATGAGGTCTATGGTGGAAGATTTCAAGACGATGGGCGAGGCAAGGAATTCCAATCCTTTAATTTCGACGGTAATGTCAGGTGCTATTACGTCAGCATGACAGTGACCTCCGGGAGTTTTAATGACTAACGGAGTATGCATTTTCTCATATCAAATGCCATGCATAAATGCAAATTTTCCAGAGATGAATGAATGTGATGCTCCTGAATCAAATAAAACAGAAGCAGGTACTGAGTTAACGAGAAGGGTACCCATCACAGTAACAGGTTGATCCTGGACTTCTTCAATGTCAATGTTGTAGGCGTGTCCACGACCATGTGCAGCAGACCCAGTATTATAGTTGCGGGTCTGGTTGTTGCCACGACCATTGCCACGGCCAGCACGGGGAAAGGCTAACTGATTCTGATTCTGGCGGCAGTCTTTAGCCTGGTGACCTGGTTTGCGGCACTTGAAGCACAGACCATCTTCAGGACGAAGAGGAGCATTGTTTTGAATAGCTTGAGCTTTAGGCTGCCTCGGTGGTGGAGGAGGCAGACGTGGTGCAGCATAGTTGTTCTTTGGCGCAGAGGTATTGGAACGGAACGCATTGTTGGGAATCCAAACTCGACGCTTCGATGCTGAGCCCGAAGATGAGCCAACATCACGATAGCGCTTCTGCGAGTCCTTGTATTCCATCTGAGCGGTCTCAACAAGAATAGCCTTGTTCGTCAGAGTTGAAAAGTCATTGAAGTCTTGAGCAGCTAGTGCAAGCTTGAGGTTGGGGTGTAGTCCACTACGGAACTTCTCTTGTCTGCGTGCATCTGTGGCGATGTCTTCTTCAGCATAGCGGGAGAGGTCTAGAAATTCCCGCTGATAAGCTTCGACAGTCTTGTTGCCCTGAGTGAGGTTACGGAACTGGGTCTTCATGCGTTCCATAATTGCCTGAGGGATATAATGTGTACGGAAAGCAGCCTGGAACTCATACCAGGTGATGACTGTTCCAACAGGCAGAGTACGCTTGTGTGTATCCCACCATTGAGCTGTGGGGCCCTTTAAGAAAAAGGCCGCGAAGTTGACGAAGTTGGCAGGGGCGACATTAGCAGACTCCATCTCGTGAGTGATGTCGCGGAGCCAGTCATCGACATCTAGTGGCTTGTCAGAGTTGCGGAACTGCGTTGGGTTGAGTCGCATAAACTCTGTCAAAGTTATTGAAGCTGGGTTCTGGTTCTGGTTGTTCTGATGCGGAAACTGAGCCATGATTCCAACCATGAACTGGCGGTTAAGCTCAAACTGTTGCATCATAGCCGCCATATAGTCTGGCGGTGGTGGGCGTTCAGGGGCACGACCACGACCACGACCACCTGGTCTAACCATCCTGCTAAGTATCAACAGGGGGTAGTTTAGTAAAAGCAATTGTAAGCGTTTAGTGACAAACATGATGTAACACGACAATTCTTTAAGCAGTGTATCAGATACATAATAGTAGTCGATTAAGACATACAGATCCATACACAAAGTCGGGTACATGCGGACAGCATAACGGCGCAAATTCAAAAGCTAGACATACTAGGCGGCGCGCAGGCACGCGGTAATGAAGTACACAACGAGACATAGCAAAGGCTACATCAACGTCGGAGAAAACCACCGAAACGGGGTAACTGCAAGTGCTGACGACGAATATTCGTCGCGGAAGGATCCTGCGCTCCATGTGCACTCTGATGCAGAATCCGGTCTCGAGCTGTAAGAAGAGGTCCACGTGCGGGTGTATGACCTCCAACAGCAGGCCAATCAATACCAGCATACATCTGAGTCCTATGCGGGTAAAGGATGTGCTCCGGATGTATCCCTGCGTGAACAGCGGGTAGCAACTGCATCATAGCATCGTAGAGACGTGCTCGAGTGGCAACCAACTCGACGGCAAGAGCCCGAACAGTGCGATCCAGAGCCTGAGTGCACTGAATCAGAACGCGCGGGTCATAGCGACGAGGCTCGAACGGGGCACAGATAGCTGTGTAGTATCTAGTAGCATCTCCAACAGGGGCATACGAAATGTATCGGAACTCAGAGTCATCCAAGATATCGCTCAACTGTCCTCGGAGACGTGCGACGGCAGAGTAGGCGGCGTCATGGACTGCCATCTCAATCGTCACGCCGATACTGTGGAAAAGGTGTAGCTCGGTGTCTGAGTCATTTTGCTGATCATAGATACGAACATCAGCATGGTACTGCTCCTGATTGAACTCGCGGTAATCCTCGTAAACCAAGTACTCAGGATACCAACGGTAGCCAAGTCTGGTCATGAGAGCGATCAGGACAGCTGGAAACCCAGGGGCATTACGAGCCCAAGTGCGAAGCACAAGCTGTGTCATAGGACGTGGTGGAAACAAACGGTCCATCTGAAACAGAGGAAATTCAGATTTGTCAAATGACAATGAGAAGTTTAACACAACTCGGAGAGAAAGGTTAAACAAAACAATGGAAAGGAAAATGATTATCAGACTAATCAGGTCAATGACAGGGAAATCGCACAAATATCCAGCTCTCCGGGTAGATGGGATTTACGAGATCCTAAGTGTCGGCGTTAGTAAAATTTATTTAACCCGAGTAGAAGAGAGATCAGAGTCCCAGAGTATAGACGAGGAATAAAAGATCCTAATACCACCCAGTTGGCGACGTGGGCCCGTAAGCCACACAGCCAAGTTAGTAAATTAGTTTTTCGGTTTCTAGACTCAACTTCGGCCAAGGAATTGGAAGGGGGCTTCCTACAGGCAGTCGGCTCTGATACCAACTTGTGGCACCCCCGGCTCAATCGTACACTAATCATACACGCAAACATGTACGATCAAGCACAGGGACTCACGGGAAGATATCACAACACAACTCTAACACAATTTAAACGGAGGTCCACAATATTACAGACCAGGGATCCGAAGATCCGAATACATAAGTCAGTCATACAAATATTATCTGAGTACAGACATAGTTAGACAAGTTTTGCCTTAAGAAGGCTAGCACAAACAGCGACACTAGATCGAAAGGCGTTGGCCTCCTGCCTGGGAGCCTCCGATCCTACTCCTGGTCAGCTGGCTCGATCCAGTAGTAAGTACCCTCTGGACCCTCCTGGTAGTAAGCTCCGGTGGTGGCATCTGGCTCCTGGACTCCGTCGTCTGATGTATCATCAAGGTGGGGTATATGGGGAAAAGAGAAATTAAAGCAACCGTGAGTACTCATCCGAAGTACTCAGCAAGCAAGGATCTATACTACATATGCAACATTATCAATGGAGAAAGGCTGTATAAGTGGACTAGGCTGCAGAAATGCCAGAATAGAGAGAAGGCCTAGTCCTATCGAAGACTAGCATCTTCAAACATCTTCACAAGGCCATCATCTCGCAGCAGTAGAAGAGAGTAGAATAGCATTTTATTTAGCAAACATGTTGAAGTACAGCTTAAAAATCCTTCCTCGACTCCCAAGCGAGAAAGCGATCCCGAAGCATCAATTAAGTAACAAGTATCCAGTTTAAGTAGTAGATCGGGATACACAAATTGAGCGTCCTTTACCATAGGACCGGCTATCGATAGAAGATTCATCCCTGCAGGGGTGCACTACTGTTACCCAACACGCTCGATCAACTCTGGCCGGACACACTTGCTGGGTAATGCCCGTCCTCGGAAGATCAACACGAAGCAGCGCTCTACCTAGGCTCGGCAGAGAGGTCAGCACGCCGTACTAACCTATGCACCCAGAGGTCTTGGGCCATCGCCCTGGGCACCCTGCGCGTTGCGAGATTGGCCGGGGTGCAGGCGCGACACTGAACTCATCAGTGAAGTATCTAGCACAATCCCGACAATCAGCCCGCACGGTGAATCGTGATGTCAGACGAGCTTTCGAGAGAAACGTACTTCGTAGAGGGTCCCATAACCATTATCCCGCGTGGTGGTAGTGCGTATAGGGCACGTCGACCCACTCAGATCACACACCCAAATCCAATAGGCTCAATTAGTATCACGCGGAGACAATCAGAGTCTCTGCTGCTCCGCCACAATGTCACACTCGAGTGCCCTTCTGGCACACCCGAAAATCATAGATCCCAAGCGGGTACCCACCAGGGTGGACCCGCCTGTAACAAAGGTCAAGTAATCGTGTGGTCATAACATCAAGGGGGAAACCCGAGGAATCACCCTCGGCGGATTCCACTCGACGAAATCATCAGGGTGAACGTATGAGGTATCACCCTCGAGGTTCACACTGAGGGTTGCACGACAGAGTCGTATCGGAAGTGGAGAAGGAGGAATCACCCTCGATGACCACGACCGAACATCTACACTGTAGAGTATTCATCTGGAGTGCGTTATGAGGTATCACCCTCGAGGTTCACACTGAGGGTTGCACGACAGAGTCGTATCGGAAGTGGAGAAGGAGGAATCACCCTCGATGACCACGACCGAACATCTACACTGCAGAGTATTCATCCGGAGTGCGTTATGAGGTATCACCCTCGGCACTCGATAGTTACTACGCAGAGTCGTACAACTAAGGGGGTGTGAAGTGAGGTGTCGGTCTCTGGTCGACGATCACGTTGATCAGGTCGTCGATGATCAAGCAGGGGCAACAAAGGAAAGGTGGTGGGGTCACTGATGGTTCATTCCAACCTAAACTAAACAGTTTATCATAGGCAGGTAAGGTAGCAATGAACAGGTTACAACAGCAGGCTATGCATCAGAATAGGAGCATACATTAACAGTAGCAAAATCTAATGCAAGCAGGAGAATAGAATGGGCGATATCTGGATGCTCAAGGGGGGGGGCTTGCCTGGTTGCTCTGGCAAGAGAGAGGGGTCGTCAACGGGCTGCTCGTCGGTAGTGTAGTCGTATCCAGGTGCAGCGTCGTCGGTCTCAGCGTCTATCGAGAGAGAGAAGGAGGGGGAGAGAAACAATAAATTCACGGCAATAATGCAAACAATATGTATGACATGCCTAAATGATATGTCGGGGTGTTCTACTGCCTAACTAAATGATTTAGTTAATTTAGGAATTTATTCGGATTTATTTAATTAAAGTTGGGCACTATTCATTTACTGAAAACGGTCTAAAAGTTCAATGTTCTTATAGCTAGAGGCATCTGACGGGAATACGGAGGGCGTATTCGGGTTCGTATCGGAATTCTGAGCAAGTTTCATGTATAAAGTATTATCATCGGAGTTACGGATTATTTAATATGATTTTCTAAAGTTTTTATTAATTTCTGGAATTTAATTAATTATTTAAATTAACATTAACCGAAACAGTGTTATGCTGACGTCAGCATGACATCAGCAGGCGTCCTGACACGTGGGTCCCACATGTCATAGACTGTCCAGTTAATTAATGATTAACTAATTAATTAATATTTAATTAAACTAATTAATTAAATTAGCTTAATCTAATTAGGATTAATTAACTAATTAATTAATTAATTAATAATTTTAATTATTTTTATTTATTTATTATTTTATTTTTTTATCTTCATTTTTTTAGGGGCGTGGGCCTCGTTCGTCATTGGGCCAGGGGGGTTCGGCCCCACGGGCCAGTGGCACAAGGGCGACAGGGCCCCACCCGTCAGTGGCACGAGGCCACGGACGCGGGCGCGGCGCGCGTGCGGCGGCAGGGGCGCGGCGAGTGGGCGATGCGCGTGGCGAGGGCGCGGCAGCGAGGGCGCGTGCGGGCCGGCGGGCGAGCAGGGGCGGAGCGCGGCGAGCGGCGGGAGCGGGCGAGGCGTGGGCGCGGTGCGGGGCCGACGCGGTCGCGAAGCAGCGGCGAGGTGCGGGCGCGCGCGGAGGCACGCCGAGCGGGGCGAGGCCGCGGTGACCGAGGGGAAGGGGAGGGCGCGAGCGGCGCGGTGCTCACCGCGAGTAGTAGGGTCTAGGGCAGCGGGCGCGTGGGGAGGGCGACGGGGACGACGAGGCGAGCGACGAGGCGGCGGTGTCGGCGAGGGAAGACGAGGCAGCGACGGGGCGCGGTCGTCGAGCGCATCGGGCCAGCGCGCGGGCTCGGGGCGTCGAGCGAGGGCGCGTCGGCCATCGCTCGGGCAGCGGCGATGCCGAGGAGGGGCTCGGCCCGATCCGGTTCTAGATCGGGGGGGAGAAGAGGGGGAAGTGAGCGGGGGAGGGGGGGAAAGTGTCGGTGGGTTAGGGTATGCTGGTCTTCAGGGGGGAGGCCATATAGGGGAGGGGTGGGCCGGCCGGCTGGGCCTTGGCCCAGTTGGGCCCGGGGGGGTGTTTCTCCCTTTTTCTTTTTCTTTTTTGTTTTTCTTTTACCTTTATCTTTTTTTATTTATTCACATTTCTCTATTAGTAAATTGTTAGGCCACCAAATGATTTTTATAAAACATGGCGATTGTTCCAATAAATACTAGGCATCCTCAACTACTACCAAAAATTAGTTTGGAGGCAAATGGAGTTCACACAATTTTTATAATAATTAAAATGCATTAATCCTTACTGTTTTGATAATGTTTGAGCCACCTAATTATTTTATTAATTGTTGGTTTCAATTTTAGCACAGTCTCTGCAATATTTGCTATTTATCGAACATTTTAGTTTCTATGTTGCACAACTTTTATATTTCACTTTCATTTAAATTTGAATTTGAGTTAGGAGTTGAAATGCAATATGATGCTAATGATGATTATGCACTATTAAGCTTGCTGACATGTCATTATCAAAAGTGATTACTGTAGCTAATGACAGGGGATGTTACAATGTGATCCGCGCAGGGCTTCGCCTAAGCACTACGACAATATGACCGGAGGAGTAAACTGTGGAGGGGGGCACCGAACACGGCTAAGAGTATATATGTTGTGTTCTAGGGTGCCCCCCTGCCCCCGTATATAAAGGAGGGGAGGAGGAGGCCGGCCACCAAAGGGGGCGCGCCATGGGGGGGAGTCCTACTAGGACTCCACTCCTAGTTGGATTCGCCCCCCCCCCCCCCCCACTGTTCCTTTCTCCGGAGGTGGAAAGAGGGAAGGAGAGGGAGAGGGAGAAGGAAAGGGGGGCGCCACCCCCTTCCCTAGTCCAATTCGGCTTCCTCCCTTGTGGGCTGGTTAGCCTCCCTCCTATGGCCCATATGGCCCATATCTTCCACCGGGGGGTTCCGGTAACCCCTCCAGTACTCCGGTATGTACCCGATACACTCCGAAACCCTTCCGGTGTCCGAATACTACCTTCCAATATATCAATCTTTACCTCTCTACCATTTCGAGACTACTCGTCATGTCCGTGATCTCATCCGGGACTCCGAACAATCTTTGGTCACCAAAACACATAACTCATAATACAAATCGTCATCGAACATTAAGCGTGTGGACCCTACGGGTTCGAGAACTATGTAGACATGACCGAGACATATCTCCGATCAATAACCAATAGTGGAACCTGGATGCTCATATTGGCTCCTACATATTCTACGAAGATCTTTATCGGTCAAACCGCACAACAACATACGTCATTCCCTTTGTCATCGGTATGTTACTTGCCCGAGATTCGATTGTCGGTATCATTATACCTAGTTCAATCTCGTTACCGACAAGTCTCTTTACTCGTTTCGTAATGCATCATCCCATAACTAACTCATTAGTCACATTGCTTTCAAGGCTTATAGTGATGTGCATTACCGAGAGAGCCCAGAGATACCTCTTCGATACTCGGAGTGACAAATCCTAATCTCGATCTATGCCAACCCAACAAACACCTGCGGAGACACCTGTAGAGTATTTTTATAATCACCCAGTTACGTTGTGACATTTGATAGCACACAAGGTGTTCCTCCGGTATTCGGGAGTTGCATAATCTCATAGTCAGAGGAATATGTATAAGTCATGAAGAAAGCAATAGCAATAAAACTTAACGATCATTATGCTAAGCTAACGGATGGGTCTTGTCCATTACATCATTCTCCTAATGATGTGATCCCATTCATCAAATGACAACACATGTCTATGGTTAGGAAACTTAACCATCTTTGATTAACGAGCTAGTCTAGTAGAGGCATACTAGGGACACTGTGTTTTGTCTATGTATTCACACATGTATCAAGTTTCCGGTTAATAAAATTCTAGCATGAATAATAAACATTTATCATGATATAAGGAAATATAAATAACAACTTTATTATTGCCTCTAGGGCATATTTCCTTCAACATGATGTTACTTCTTGCTCGCTAGTTTGTACTCACTCACTATAGTTTAATTTCATTCGTTCTGCTGCTGGGTTCTGAGAGTTTTGAAGTTTCCAAAGAAATTTTAAAACTCCCATTCACCCCCCTCTGGTAGACATACTTTGTTCCTACAAGAATGCATCTTAAGGTATTAAGTTCATAACAAACAAAGTAATGCTTGGAGCATGATGACATAATGTAGACAAAGTAAGACCAATCAATATGACTGAACCCTGTCGTGTTACTCTTAGTAGCAACAATACAAATACGTGCCTCACTACCCCTTCTGTCATGAGGTGAGGACACCGCAAGATTGAACCTACTCCTATGTACCACTTCCACTGAAGATGTAATCATCAACTTGGCCAAAGATAACTCCTAGATCGGAAATCATTACATAGCTATAACAATCACACATAATAAAGTTCAGAAATAACTCAATTACTTTCAATGAACAATCTGATCATAAACCCACAATTCATCGGATCCCAACAAACACATCGGAAAAGATTACATCGAATCGATCTCCGAAGAGAACATTGTATTGAAGATCATAGAGAGAGAGAGAGAGAGAGATCTAGCTACTGCTATGGACCCATAGGTCCTGTGAGGAACTACTCACACATCATCGGAGGTGCAACAAGGTTGATGTAGAGGCCCTCCATGATCGATTCCCCCTCCGGCAGAGTATCGGCGGAGGCCTCCAGATGGGATCACCGAAGAACAGAGACTTGCAGCGGCGGAATAATTGTTTCGGGTCTTGCTCTGGGGTTTTGGAATATTTGGGAATTTATAGCGCTAGAATTAGGTCAAACGGAGCCACGAGGGACATCAAGGTGCGCCTACCCCCTGAGGCGCACCCTATTGCCTTGCCGTCTCCTCATCCGGCTCTGGTCCTCCCCCGAAGCTTCTAGTGTCCCTCCTGGTCCAAAAAAATCGTTAAAAAGTTTCATCGTGTTTGGACTTTGTTTGATAGGGATTTTCTATAAAACAAAAAACATGCAAAAAAAAGCAACTAGCACTAGGCATTGGTTAATAGGGTTGTTCCCAAAAATGATATAAAATTGCATATAAAGCTTACAAGATTGATAATATAATAGCACGAAACAATAAAAAATTATAGATACGACGGAGACGTATCAGGTACTCACCACGTCGTCTCCCGACCAGGTGGGTCGGGCCGAGGACCCCCATGGCGGTTCACTAATGGGCCACTTCGGGCATCCCATGACGTATACAAGACTTGGTGCACAAGACGAGGACTCTTCTAAATATTAGGCGTCTGATGTATTATATAAACCGATGCTAGGCTAGTCAATAGATCATCTGATATTCATTAGAATCTTACACAGCAATCTTGTGGTAGATACATGTACTTTGTACTATACCCCATATCAATACAATCAAAAGCAGGATGTAGGGTGTTATCTCTTCGAGAGAGCCCGAAACTGGGTAAAATCTTTGTGTCCATGTTACCATCGCTCCAAGGTGCCTAGATGAGGACCCCTACCTCCAGATTTGCCGGAATCGACTCCGACACCAACAACCGCTAAACCCACTACAACCAATAATGATCTAGTGTCAGGATGAACTCTTCGACGGTGCTTTCAAGAAGGAAAGAGACGCCCGTGGATGACTTCACCGCCGGCATGGACCCCCTTCAACCAAAGCATGCGCCCGGAGCCCGGAGACCTTCCTCCTCGACAAGCCTCTTGGGAGGAGGTTCAACCACCAACACACTCCAAACAAGTTGAAGCGCGACTAAAGTGGCAATGGCAGACGACGCAAACTAGAACAGAGAGCCAGTCACCACCTGACACCTCTTCACTGCACCACAAGTGCCACAACACCAAGGAGACTAGCCTATCTAGCACGATGCCGACACTACCGCTGTCGCCTCCACCGTACCGCCAACACCCACCAACCACATCTGCGACACATGGGCACAGATCATGTTTGCAACCCCACCGCATCCCCGCGCCACAACCACCACCACCGCTGACCACCCCAATTGTGTTGCGACCAGCTGACAGATTGCCACGCTTGCAGATCAACAACACCAACATAGACCGCTAACCACCGAAGAGAACGCAACCAGATCTAGGCATCAAGCCCCCACGCAAGCAGCCGCCACCGACAACAAAAACACCCCAAGCACCGTAAGAGACTACCTTACCAGCGTCAACCACACAACAACTAAGCGTCAAATCTGTCCGGATCTGCGCCACCACGCAGGGGTAGTAGGCCCGCGCGATTGGGCCTGCCCCACGCCTAGCTGCCACCTAGTCACATCTCCGCACTGTCGCACGTCCCGCACGTTGATGCAACCCACCACCGATGAGCACAGCCCCGCCCGCCAACCGGCTCCACGAGCATCCCTGCTCGCGAGAGATGTCGCCCACTACAGCAAGAACAGGCCCCGCCGCCGCCGGATCCATACCAGCTTTGCCTGGTGGAGGTACTAGCGATGGCGAGGGGGGGGGAAGGGGTAGGAGGCCGCCGCTGTTGGGTCGCCTTCCAAGTCACCCTAGCAAGGAGCGACCCGGGGTCTGATTAGGTGTCTTTCATTACCTTTTTATGTTCATTTTCTTTTTTTTTTAGTCGGATGGTGTGTGCCGTGAGCTAGTAGGAAAAGTTCCCCCTCCTATACCCCATTTATGGCAACAAAATGTAACGGCAGGCTCTCATTCCATTTCAAAAAATAAAATAAAATGAAACGAGTTTGAATGAAAGGCAATGATAATTTACAGCAACCCATGGGACCATCCCATCCCATCCCCATAGTAGGAAACAACACAAAGCTTCCCATTTTTTTTGGAAAGTGACCAACCCGATGGTTCATCCCATGAACCCTCCCTTCAGCTTCTTGGATGTTCTCCTCTACTTCAAAATTTATTCTATGGAGGGGCATACATGGTGACTAGCAGTGATGAGCGCAACATATTTCAAGGCTATGAACAACTTTCAGCCATATATACAACTTTCATGAAGGGAAAATCATATTTGTAATTGAACTTCAATGGTATCCGCAAAATTTCATTGACTGTATGTCACTTCCAACCAAAACCCACAAAATCTTTATAGTTTTCAATAGGTTTTAACCAAAAAAATCTGCAAGTTTTGATAAATCATAAAAATTTGTGCAAATTTCAACTAGATTCAAATAAAACATTCAAGCATTTCCAACTAAAATTTGTCACAAATTAACATCAAGGTTAAGAAAATTAAACTGAAAAACCTCTCAGATTTGGCCCATCCTACCTTAGAGGCAACTTTAGCAAGACATGTCCATGATAACGTGGACAAGAAAAGCTTCCAAAGGGTCGATAAAGAATATGTTGAAATTATCATTGCCACCAGATCCACGGTGGCGACCCCTCTCCCCATAAGATCCCCATATTGAACAATGGAGATTTGGGAGATATGGTGTGTCGGTGACGTAGTTGTGGCCGACACAAATATGTGACATGTTAGAGACGCGAGCGAATTCATAAGACAGGGGGGAGGGGAAGGCACAAGAGATTTGGTGGGTCAAGGTGTTAGATTTTGTTGGATGTGCAGGGACCGGTTCTATTGTAACCTGTAAGTGGTTTTGAAAAAGTCAAACCAAGCTCATCTATTCCATCTTAATTAAAAGTTGTGGTAGTCAATCATTCAACTGAAGTTCCATTATTCTCCCAAAAAGACAAACGACGGCAATCACGCCTCCATCAAGCGTCGCAACCCTCTAGTCGTATCCAATCGATGCCCCCCTATGTCCTGAGACGTCACACCTACGTCATAAGATGGGGGGGGGATCCTCATCTCTCATGCGGTGTGTACGAAAAGTTCTTTAGTTAGGTTTTGGTGTTGGCGGTGCTATCTCGAATAGAAATTCTCCAACTGCAATACTGTCTCGGTGGTGCTTGGCCTGGCGTTGTCAAGGAGCCTCTGAGTTTTTTATTGTTCCTATCAACCTTTTTGCAAGACGTTTTGGTTCTCATTGCTATATTTTGGTGAGCCATCGTTGTCAGCGGTGCCATATTCTCCAACAACCCCTTCATTCGAGTCTTCGCGAGCAAGGCGAATGGCCTAGTTTGGCAATACGGGTGTAACCATTGAACAATATTTGGTCATCTAGAGGTCTTCAATGACTAAGAATTCTCGATGTTATTCTTCGCCATCGATAACTAGATGTGGGTAAGAAGGATGAGTTTGGTTGTTGTTTTGCCAAGAACTTTGCTATAGCCTTGGTTATAATTTTCCAATTTTTTCATGGTTATTTTTGGGTCGTGGGTTTAGTTACCTGATTATCTGGTTGTATCCGCTATTCTTTTAGATAGATCCCATTTGGAAAGAAACTATGCCGGTCAAAACGAGTCTATTTAGGCTACATGCGTATATCAAAATCAATCTGAGAGATCCACCAACTACAATATGCACGGAAGAACTGTGCATGCGTCTTGTCTTGTATTCTCATCAGAGTATAGGTGACATGGTGTATGCTCTCACATGAACCGTACTACATACTTATTGCACACTCCACACACAAAAGGAACTCGCGATGTCGCGTGTGTGCGGACAAAATAATGGGATATCCCCATTCCGTGCTTGTAGATTTCCATCTAATGATCCACTAATGAGTTGAGTTTGAACTAGTAAGACCTGTTTATTTGTTTTCACGTTTTTAGGGAAAGGACCTAGTTCATCTATTTTTTTTCCTTGAGGGAAAGACCTGGTTCATCTCATCTGTCCTGGACTCCTGGTAACGGAGCCAGTTCAACATAAGTCGAGCATGTGCTCTATATTTAGCATCAAACCTAACAAAGAGTTACCTTAACAAAACTAATAATATGCTACTATCTAAGACAGGAAGCTAATTGCTCCTTGTACACTTGCACAACAGGATGGCGATCGTGCGGCTGGCAACACTGCTCCCGTGCAAGGCTGTGCCTCACGCCCGCCCGAACTATTCAAACGGGAGGGAAATATAATTTATTGAGCCCGGATTTGGCAATTGATTGCCAGATCGCGTAGTATCCCTTTTTCTATCACAGCCTTTGTCTATACCGGGCCACGCATTGATATTAGATAGGAAAAGTAAATACCAATATTTTAAATAATAAATACCAATTTTTAAATATTAAATACTGATTTTTTATTTTGGTGCAGGAAAAAATATCACTTTTTTCTGCGGTGCAGGAACAAAATGCCACTATACATGGTAAATAAACCGTGACGGTGGATTTGGAAAACCAGCGGCGCTCCAAGCCCACAAGTGTATTCCCCCGAGCATCTATAAAAGGCCGCCGACCTTAGAAAGAATTATTCACCGGCACCTAAGAGAGATTTCCTTCCTGTAGAATACTTTACAATACTTTCAGGATGGCTGGAGAGGTTGGCAAGTGGGTTAGTTTCTTCAAAGATTCTTGGGTTTTAATCCCACTGGTATGAAACACCACTTCATGTACATGGCTTCTTTTTATGAAACTCATGACTAATATTGTTATTCTACATAAACTTCATGGTTGTTTTTATTTCTTGATTTTTTCCTTGCACATCCATTGTTTGCTTACCGGACCGACAAGTAGATCCATGTGGTTTATATGCTTGTACATCCATAGATTTGTGTGCGATGTTCAAAAGCACATCTACTATTTTTTTAACTTGTAATTAAACTTCGGTTCCGTACATTATAGATACCTTCCTAAATTTGTAAAGTAGGCGTAGACTTGAAGAGTAGATCTAACCGGTTCTCATCTTTGATGCTTCAGTTCGTATAATACATATATCCTCACACACGTGTCAGATGTATGCTATCTCTTTCCTTAGATAGTGATGAAAACTAGATCTATGAAGTTTTCATCTTGTAATTAAGATTGCTCTCCATACAGTACGGATATCTCCCACGTGTGTTTTAGGCGTCGAATCAAAAACTAAATAGTTTTCTTCTTGTGATTAGGAATCTGTTCCGTACAATATAGATATCCTTCCACGTGTGTAAGGCCTGGACTTCAAAGTAGTTCTACATAGTTTTCATCATTATATAGCTATACTTATGCTCCGTACAACACGGATATCCCCACATGTGTATGGCAAAACCCACTGTTGACATAACTATCAGAAGAACTCTCTTATGTCGTATGCTCATATACCGTTCTTCATGTCGTTGTATTAGACATATCGATGGAATGTCACGACAAATGTTGTCATTAGGTGAGCGTAAAGACCCCGAATATTGCCTTACCACTTGCATCTATTAGTGGAATGTCACGACAAACGATACCACTAGATTATTAGAAATGCTCGGAATCTTGAGTTATTGCTTACATGCCGATGGATTGACACAACGAATATCGATGGAATGTCATCACAAATGTTACCGTTAGATGAGTTGAAACACGTTGCGGCAAAAAAACATTTTAAATTAATAACTATGCATTATTTTATTTTACTTTTTACTCATTGGGAGTGTGTTTGATGTCACCCAGATTATTGCCCATGGAGTGATCGTGGTTACGGTGGTTCTCGCGTACTCTTCCGTCTCCTCCCACATAAATGATGCCGCGCGCAGCGCCGCCACGAACGCCGTGGAGGTGTCGTTGGCGCACATTGCCGCCGGCATGCAGTCTCTCATGGAAGCCAACCACTCCGCCGCCATCGTCGCGCAGTCTTTGCATATCCCCAGCAACAAATCATCTCATTTCCGACACGTAATTTACCGAGCATCCCTGTGGTTTAACTATGCCTTCTTCTTTTTGCAATTGTAACTAATTTCAGCACGTATGTGCACTTCCTTTTTTAACCACAATTACTTTCTTACTTTAAATAACAATCTTTAATGATCACCCAGGCCGACGTGGTAAATGGTTTTTTTTTAACACAGTACAGACGCAAGCGCTCATATACACGCGCATACACTCACCCCTATGAACGCACACACGCATACCCTACCCCTATGAGCACCTCCGAAAGACTGAGCCGGCATATCATCTTGAAATTTACGAAGTCACCGTAGGCACCTCGTCGTCGACGGGAACGTCTCCTCCCACTGAATGCGCATCGCCGGAAATCCTGAAATAATCCAGGAATAAATGCGAGCACCAGGACTTGAACCCTGATGGGCTGGGGATACCACAGTCCCTCTAACCATCCAACCACAGGTTGGTTCGCGTGGTAACTGGTTATTACGTATGATCTTATTTGATTTGCTGTATAAATGTGTGCATTGATATGTATATATACGCATGCATATACACAGACAAATAAGTATCTTTTGCATGTATATTAATTCTATGTATACGGGAGAAATATGACACGTCCCAATACATTCAATTTCACCATTGAATTACTCATGTACATATATGTTTTTGTGTTGACCTGACAGGTGGGACCACATCTGTTCATGGCGTTGGCCATGCAGCCGCAGGTGGCCGAGATGTCATACACCCGCGTGAACGGCACCACGTTGACATACTACCGCGCCGAGGACGGTCAGCAGACAGCGAAGCTCGTGAGCCAACGCGGCAAATGGTACACCGAGCAGGCGGTTGATCCGGTGGCCGGCCGTCTCACCGGCCGCCCCGTCCCAGCGACGAGGCCGGAGCACCTGCCCAACGCGACACAGCTCCTCGCCGCCGCCAACAGCGGCTCGCCAGCGGCGCTCCGGGCCGGATGGGTCCACTCCAGCGTCCAGGTGATGGCCTTCTCCGCGCCGGTCGGCCAGACCACCGTGGTCTCCGCCGCCGTCCCCGTCGACGTCCTGACGATCACTAGCCTGGGCACCGCGGTCGATCCGGCTGCGGACACTTACTACGCGATCACCGATAAGCGCAGCGGCGCGGCGACGGTTTATAAGCCTTTGGTCGGTGGGAGGCCCGGCCACGACGCGGAGCTGATGAAGACCTTGTTCTCGGATACCAACTGCACCGCGTCCGCCATTGACAAGCCCGATATCGTGCTCCACAGCGTCGGGTCGGACCAAATTGCGTGCACGAGCTTCGACCTCTCCGGAGTGAACCTGGTAACACCCTGTCCATCTAGCATCGATCACAAGCCATCCATACATGCTTATCTAGCATAATTGCTTTGCAATTTTGTGAAGAACTAATCTCCGCATGCAATATACCCTTCATGTTTGCTGTTTATATATGTATTTAAGCAGCTGACAGTTGTTAGGGTTTAGGAGCGCGCCGACATCATGCTAACAGTAATCTACGGGTGTATTTCTTCTTGTTCTCCAGGGAGTCTGGCTAGTGCTCAGCAAGTGGAGCGGGGCAACCAAGGTCCGACAGATCGGGGTCGCCGTCATGTGCATCGTGTGTGCAGTCACGATAATGGCAACGGTGGTGTGCTTCCTCATGGTGCGGGTGTTGTGGAGGGTCGGGGCGCGGGAGGTCGCGCTAGAGGCCGACCTAGTGCAACAGAAGGAAGCACTCCAGCAAACGGAGCGCAACAGCATGCACAAGAGCAATGCCTTCGCCCGCGCTAGCCACGACATCCGCTCCTCGCTCGCTGCTGTCGCCGGACTCATCGAGATCTCCCGGTCGGAGGGTACAAAGCTGAAACACTTATTTTGAGACGGAGGGAGTACCATTTAGTACTAGATCCTCACCATAGCATTATAACTTTGCATATCGTAAAAGCGAAATTTCCTCAAATAATTTGTTTACAATTTTAGGTGTAGAAGTGTGCAAGAACTCAGTTCTACGTTTTAAATATTACATTTTCTTATAATTTCTAGAATATTCACGAAATCATTCTCTGTTTAAAGGATTAATATTTTGTTTCTAAAAAATATTAAAATATAGGATAGTTGAAATGGAGTTATCACATATCACTATGTTAGCGGCCAGTAAACACACCATGTTCTAATACTTTTTTTATTATCTACTAGCTAAATGCCCGTGCGTTGCAATGGGAAAATAGTAATTATGTGAAACATCATCCACATCCGATGTTATTATTTTAAACGACGTAGACGATTCTTTTTTACCGGAAAGATAAATTCACTCATCTTCTATGTTCGTCATCCACTATAATACATGTGTGTTGCTATGAATTAAAAATTTAAATTATCCAATATGTCATAATCTTCATGCTCCAACACAACCATTGATTTTGTATTGGCGGTCGGTTGAGCCAGAAGTCGAGAACAATGGAGTAAGGATGGTACAGAGCTGGCTCCACATTGCCAACCTTTTTTTTTTTTTTTTGCAAGAAACACATCGCCGAAGTTCTGTGGAAATTTTTCTCTCCTATTTGTAAACGTTAGGATTTGTGCCATAGTCTAATTACAGAAGAAGTGATGGCATGACAATTAGCGTTAGGAACTGCATGTGATGGTGAAAGTCTAATAAGAAGGTGCAGCACTGCATTCTTTTGGTCAACAATGTTCATATTTTTGCAACTCATCTATCCGTAAAGCACTTGCATTGTTAAGTGATTTGCGGTTTTAATATTTAATAAAGAAATTCCGGAGGAAAACTCTTCTATAGATTTTAAGTCTTGGCATATTAGCAATTAATCAAAAACTTGAATGCATTGCCGGATAGCAAGAAACAAAGAGCATTCAGACTCGCATAAGAAAGTGGAATGATTGAACCTGGGAGAAAGGTCTTTTTAGCTAGATAGAGTACTGCTCATTGTCGCTGTCGTTGATGGATATGCCCAGGTCCGGTAAGATCTTCAGGACATATGCATGGCGTGTATGTCTCGCCGTGTCCATCTCTTGCATTGCATACTCACAACATAAATCACTCATACTTAAAAACACACAATTAATGATCAGCGGCAATGTGATAGTGTTGATGGTGATCATCATGGCACAAAAAAGCTGATATTTCTGCCATTCACCTTCTGAAGGGGTCTCGTATTCATCTCAAAGCCCTACACACAGTAAAAACAAACAAATATATGCACTCCGCTTTCTTGAAAAAGATTGGAAACGAATAGGTGAAACTCCGGCTGCACATCGCCCTCGGCTTCCCCAACCTGCAGCAGCGGCCGACCGTGCGGGAGATGGAGGCGGCGGCGACCATGGTGACACTGTTCTTCGAAGGGATGGTGGTGATGACCTACAGCGTCGGCTGGGAGTGCTGTGGATGGAGGCGCCGGCGACCTTCGAGGGGATGTGCTTCGGAGGGATGGAGACGTGCATCAATAAGGACCAGTTCTTTTGGGTGATTCTCCGAGAATCGCCCCCCTCCCCAGCTGACCATTCTGGGGGAAGCTGGGGAGGGGGTGATTCTGGGAGAATCGCCGAAAAGAACTGGCCCTAAGTGGCGAATCCCGTGCGTGGGGCCACCGAGGAGTGAAGGGCTGGAACGTGATTGATTCCTTTCTTTTAAATTTATAGTCTGTTACCAAATACTAACGTGATTGATTCATTCCTTTTGATTGATTGATTCCTTCCTTCCTTTTGAACGCGATTGGATTACCATGATTTGTTACCAATTACCAAAGATGGAAACACGGTTTAAATAGAAAACCCCAGATGGGTGGGGAGATAGCATTCCTAAGAAAGTCAGTGCGAGGGTGGGAAACATACGCGGGAGGTCTTGACGAGGAGGCTGGACGAACGTAAGAGGGGAGAGGGAACCTTACGTTTCTTTTAGGTAGTAGAGATGTACGCGATTGGATTACCATGATTTGTTACCAATTACCAAAGATGGAAACACGGTTTAAATAGAAAACCCCATATGGGTGGGGAGATAGCATTCCTAAGAAAGTTAGTGCGAGGGTGGGAAACATACGCGGGAGGTCTTGACGAGGAGGTTGGACGAACGTAAGAGGGGAGAGGGAACCTTACGTTTCTTTTAGGTAGTAGAGATTTTGTGGTTAGGAAAATATTTTGCCACATTTACATACCATGTTTATTGTGCCTTTTGTTTACGCATAAGCGACAAATTTATTATTCCGGAAAAATGAACTTTACACCATCTGTGTGTTTTCAGCTGAGCATATGTTGACTCATCATCCATATATATTTATACATGTCTATGTTACCTTCAGATATACTTAACACAATACTGGACATGGGCAAGTTGGAGTCCGGGAAGATACAGCTAGAAGAGGTAGAGTTCAGGATGGCAGATGTCCTCGAGGAATCCATGGACCTGGCGAATGTCGTTGGAATGTCAAGAGGTGTCGAGGTGATCTGGGACCCTTGCGACTTCTCCGTGCTCCGGTGCACCGCCACCGTCGGTGACTGTAAGCGTGTCAAGCAGATCCTCGACAACCTTCTCGGCAACGCCATCAAGTTCACGCACGAAGGCCATGTCATGCTCCGGGCGTGGGCCAACCGCCCCATCATAAGGGGCTCCATGATTAGCACCCCGTCGAGGTTTGCCCCCCGCCATCGCATCGGTGGGGTCTTCCGTCGGCTGCTTGGAAGGAGTGAGAATTGTGCCGAACAGAATGGCGGCTTGTCCTTGAAAATTGATCCCGATTCGGTTGAGTTTTATTTCGAGGTGGTTGACACTGGCATGGGGATACCCGAAGAGAAGTGGGAGTCTGTGTTTGAGAACTACGTTCAAGTGAAGGATGGGCATGGTGGCACCGGGCTCGGACTTGGAATTGTGCAAGCCTTTGTAAGTGATCTCATCTTTTTCTGTGCATGTTAAAATGCTCTGACGTGCATGAATGATTTTTTTTTTACGCTTTTGAATTGCCACTTCCTAAAATTTTATCTAAATTTACACACTCCAAAGTCTAAAATAGTATCAGTGGGAGGTTATATATAAATTATAAGAGTGACTTGAGATGAACATGGCTATATGTTAATCCATGCGTAGAAATTTGATTGGATTTAAGAGAAATTTGTAGCACTTGACACTGTAAAGAAGTTCTTGACTCTCTATCTTTGAAAGCTACAGTATACTGTTTACTCATGTTGCCGTTATTTCTTATTTACTTATGATTTTGTTTGTTCGTTTTTGTTGGTATATAACTATATATTGGTTCGTCTCATGGGAGGGGAGATAAGCATCAAGGACAAGGAGCCTGGAGAATCGGGAACGTGCTTCGGTTTCAACGTGTTCCTGAAGGCCAGCGAGAGTCCAGAGGTTGAAGACGGCCTCGAGGAAGGGAGGGCGGCGCCGTCTCTGTTCAGGGAGCCCGCTTGCTTCAAGGGCGCACACTGTATCCTCCTCGTCCACGGCGACGAAACCTGCCGAATCCTGCACACATGGATGGAGAGCGTCGGGATGAAGGTCTGGCCCGTCTCGTGCGCCGAGCTGCTCGCCCTGACCATCGACAAGGTGTGCTCCACCTTCAGCACCTCGCCGTCAAGGCCGGCGTCGATGTCGTCCTTGCACAGCGCAGGAGGCGGCGCCACGGATCACTGCTTCAACTCCAAGGAGATAGTCAGCGACCTGCGGAACAGCAGCGGCATGGCCGGCAACCACGCCGGGCACCTCCACGCCTTCAGCTTGCTCGTCGTCGTTGACGTCTCCGCTGGGAGGCTCAACGAGGCCGCCCGCGAGGCGGCGAGCTTAGCTAGGACCAAGCTCCACGCGCCGTGCAGGGTCGTCTGCCTGACGGACCTCAAGACCCCCTCCGAGGATCTGAGGAGGTTCAAGGAGGCGAGTGGCTTCGACCTCGAGCTGCGTAAGCCCATCCACGGCTCCCGGCTGCACAAACTCCTCCAGGTCATGAGGGACCTCCAGGCATCCCATTTCCAGCACCTGCAACCATATCCGTTCGAGATGCCGGCGGCAGATCAGACCACTGCGTCGACGTCCGAGATCACGCCCGCAGTGCCCGTGGGACCAGCCAATGTTGGAGATGGCAAGCCGCTGGAGGGGATGCGCGTGCTACTGGTGGACGACACCATGCTGCTGCAGAGAATCCACGGGCAGATGCTGAGCGACCTCGGAGCAGCCATGGAGATTGCAGGCGATGGCTCCGTGGCTCTTGCTATGTTCACAGAAGCTCTTCGGAACGCCTTGCCCTATGACGTGGTCCTCATGGATTGCCAGGTACATTTCTCCAGCAACACCATGCCAAGCATCGGTCAATTTGTTACAGATGATGTGATTTAATAATCTCTGACAATGCTGTCAATTCTTTGTTTCAGATGCCGGTGATGAATGGCTATGAGGCGACGAGGCACATCCGGGAGGAAGAAAGCCGCTACGGCATCCGCACCCCGATCATCGCGCTAACTGCGAATTCCGCGGAGGAGGGGCTGCGGGAGGCCGTCGAAGCTGGGATGGATCTTTACTTGACAAAGCCAATACCCAAGCCGAAGATCGCAGGGATTGTTCTTGAGCTCTGCAAACAAGACAAGAACTGATGATGCTCTATTCTGGCAAGGATATTTAATTATTTATCACCCATGCATATGGGAATAGTGTTAGTAATCAAGATCCTGCTCATGCTGTTTTAGCTGCTGCTGTAGGCAGTGTTATCAGTAGACAGACAGCTCAGCAGCCGAAACAGAACTGAGTGGCATGCCAAAACTACAATGTGTGAAATGGTTTATGTTATCCAACTTTGTGACTGCGTTTTCTGTTTCAACAAAAGTAAGCAAAAATTCCGTATTACATCCCGAAACAGAACTGAGTGAGCTCTAATCGCATAGTCGGACAGAGACCGACAACAGTGGTGACCGCCACGGACAGAAAAAGGATAAATCTTGTTCCAACTCTTAAGAGGCCCCTATATGCGACGCGTGTCGGGTTTTTCTGTTTCTGCTTCTGTTTCTGTTTTTTTTTTCTTTTTATTTGGTCTTTTTATTCATATGTCTCTCTTCTTTCTTTCAAAATTTCAAAATATTTGTTGATGTTTAATTTTAGAAAAACATAGTTATTTTTATCTCTCTTCTAGAGCAAATAGAAGAACTTTTTAAAGTATATGAACATATATCTAGTTGCATGAACCACTTAAAATACTCTCTTGTTTGGGGGTAAAACATGAACATTATTTTTTTAAACATACTCCATCCGTCTCAAAATAAGAGTACAAAGTTGAGTCACTTATTTTGGGATGGAGGGAGTTTTTTTTTTGCAAAAACTTCCAATATATTCATCTTCAATCATGGCAGTATAAAGAACAACAGAGGTAATAAAAATTACAACCATGTCCAGGGACCACCTAGCAACGACTACAAGCACTGGAGCGAGCCGAAGGCGCGCCGCCGTCATCGTCCCTCCCTCACCGGAGCCGGACAAACCTTATTGTAGTAGACAGTCGGGAAGTCGTCGTGCTAAGGCCCCATAGGACCAGCGCACCAGAGTAGCAACCATCGCCGATGAAGAAAGTCGCAGATCAGAAGGATCAGACCTCTAAACACCTAAACAAAGACGAACGGCGACCGGATCCAAATAGATCCACCGAAGACCAGCACCGACTGAATCCCGCAAGATCCGACGAAGACAAACCTCCACATGCCCTCCGACGATACTAGACGCACCATCGGGACGGGGATAGAACGCGGGAGACATTATTCCAACTAAGGGACATCGTCGCCGCCACACAGCCCCAACCAAGACGTTGACTCTAACAAGAACGAGAACGGGGTTCCTCTTCAGGTTTTCTCTTTTTTTGGGAAACATTTTTTACATGCTTAATATTTTTCAAATACATGACCAACAGTTTTTGAAATGTTTGTATTGATGCCTACTTTTTTCCATACATATTGCACATTTATACATCTAAAATATTTTATTATATATATTAAAAAAATTAAGTAAATGATTAACACTTTTTTCAAAATACTTGTTTTGAAAAAAAAATACACGTTGAAACTTTTTTTGCATGAACAGACTAATTATTTTTAAACTATGTGAACATTGTATACATTGGATAATTTTTTTTGAAAAATGTCAAAAACAATTGTTTGAAAAAGGTGCACATTTTTATAAAAAGTAATGCACATTTTTGTGAATGCTAGGAAACATTTCTTTTTCAATTACACGTGCACTCTGTTTCACATTGTATAATTCTTTTACAAAAATGTCACGTAGATTTTTTGAAATGCAGAAATTTTTTCTATATCACTTTCATTATTTTAATGGAACAAACATTTCCTTAAAGGTTTTGTGTACATTTGTTTATACTACATTTGCATTTTTAATGTGCGTTGAGCACATTTTTTAAATTTAACTAGTTTATTTTGTTATACATATGTGCTTAGTTTTTTATAAACACATGTGACATTAGCATGACAAGGCCAGTTGATTACTAGGCCGGCCAATACAGGTTCCCTGCAGGCGACCCTCGCATAGGGAGGGCAATTAGTTGAGGAGCGCTCCTTCAGGAGCCTCTCCAACGATCAAGGGGGTGGGCTGAGAGCCCGCCATCTGGCGCGCTCTCAGCCGCCACCATGTGTCGCGCTCTGGGCGCTTCCTCCGGATTTTATTTTTATTTTTATTTTTTCGTACGCGTTTTTGGCTTCTTAGATTTTTTTTTTACTTTTCGAATTTCTACCGGTCTTTCTCAGCTTCTCGACAAAAAAATTTGGAATAAAAATGTGTGCGAAAAAATACATTTTTTCCTGTGAGAGGCATGGTTTTCTTCCGCGAGAGGAACGGTCGCGCCTCTCAGAAACGAAAAAAAATGCATTTTCTCTTTTTTTTCGCGAGAACCACGGTTTTGCTTCCGCGAGAGGCATGACCGTGCCTCTCGAAAACGAAAAAAAAACATATTTTTTCTTCTTTTTTACTTCCTTGAGAGACATGGTTTTACTTCCGAGAGAGGCACGATTTTGCCTCCGTGAGAGGCACGGTCGTGCCTCTCGGAAAAGGAAAAAGGCGCTTTTTCTTTTTTTTTCGCGAGAGGCACGGACGTGCCTCTCAGAAACAGAAAAAAAAGTGTTTTCTCTTTTTTTTTTTTCTTTCGTGAGAGGCACGGTTTTGCTTCCGCAAGATGCACGGCCGTGCCTCTCGGAAATAAAAAGAAACATGTTTTTTTCTTTTTTCTATGAGAGGCACGGTTTTGCTTCCGCAAGAGGCACGATTTTACTTTCGTGTCCCGGAAACGGCTTCCGAAAAAGAAAAGAAAAACATGCTCCCGGTTCGATTTTTTCGTCCGATTTTATTTTGTAAAAAGGAAAAAAGTTCGTCAAAATCTATCAACACGGGATCTAGTTTTGAAGATCTCGACGCGGAAAATCCAACGGTGAAAATTGTTCGAAATTTGGACGCACGGTTTAAGAGATAAAACATTTCGAATAAACAGATCTACAAAAAAGGAAAACTCTCCGGTTGCGACAAGTGGCGCACATGCAGCACACGACTTGTTACAACCTAGGTAGGGGAAGTGATCTTTAGAAGTACTCCTCTATTAGTGATTTCATCCCATAGGGGTCGCTGTAGGTGGCACATAGTTGCGGGAGATCCTGTTAGGCGACTTAAGCGCCCGAACAGGTAGCTGGCGCCCATGCGCCCCTCCTCATGGGTCGGCCCACGACACACAGCGTAGTCAAAAAATTGCAAGAAAAATACGCAAAATAGTGCATGTCCGAGAAAAACACGCACGGTTTAAGAGATAAAACATTTCGAATAAACAGATCTACGAAAAATGGGAAAACTCCCGGTTGCGACAAGTGGTGCACATGTAGCACACCACTTGTTACAACCTAGGTAGGAGGAGTGGTCTTTAAAAGGAGTACTTCTCTATTGGTGATTTCGTTCCATAGGGGTCACTGCAGGTGGCACATAGTTGCGGGAGATCCTGTTCGGCACCTTAAGCTCCTGAACAGGTAGCTAGCGCCCACGTGCCCCTCCTCATGGGCCGCCCACGACGCGCAGCGTAGTAAAAAAATTGCGAGAAAAACATGCAAAATAGTTCATGTCGGAGGACTTGAACTCGCACCGTGCCACTACAATTAACAAAGTGCTTTGCTAACCACTACAACTGTTAGGCGCTAGTGATTAATTGGAACGTGAAATATTTAAGAAACATTGTATTCACGCTATTTATTAGATCTCTGAATTATTTATTTTTTTGGAAAATTTGATTTTCTTTATGAAAAAGAGTTCATCAAATTTTGAAAAAGAGTTCATGAATTCGAGAAAATAGTTCATCTATTTTATTAAAAAACTCATCAAATTTGAAAAAAAACTTCCTCAAATTTAACACAGGCTCATCGATTCGAAAAGAGTTTATCAAATTTGAAAAGGTTCATCCATTTTTTTAAAAAGGTCATCAAATTTGAAAAAGGTACATCGATTTTCAGAAAAGTTCATCAAAATTTTAAAATGTTCATGGATTATAAAAAAATCCCCAATTTGAAATAAGTTCATCGAATTGAATAAAAAATCATCAATTTTGAAAAAAAAATTATCGATTGTAAGAAAAGTTAACAATTTTGAAAAAAATAATCAAACAACAAAGAAGAAAAAAAACATGAAACAAAAAAAATGAAAATGGAAAAACGAAAAAGGAAAGAAGAAAAGACGAAGAAGAGGTTATTTATCAGATCGGGCATGTTGGCGTGGTGGTTACTGCTGCGTAGCTCGATGCTTGAGGTCGCTTGTTCGATTCTCCGCGTGGAGGTGGTGTGAGCGCCCGTTTGAAAGTGTATACTAACAAGCGACCTTCAGTGCCAAATTAGAGTGTTGATTCGCCCAGCCTGATGCCAAATGGGCAGTGGCCCAATAACATTCGCTTCACTATTCTCGGTCATACCTCGCCTGGTTGTGTGTCGCTTGGTCGCCACATAGAAAACCTTCAGTGGTTCCAAAAATTAAACCAATTTTTTATAAGAACTCACGAATATGAAAAAAATTCATGAATTCGAAAAAAGTTCTCAAACTCGACAATAGTTCGGGTATCTGAAAAAAATTCATGAATTTTAAAAATAGTTTCCAAATTTGAAAAATGTTCATGAATTGACAAGTAGGAATATTAAAAAATGAATTTAGAAAAATTTCGCATATTTGAAAAATCCATGAATTTGAAAACATCCATGGATTTATAAAGCATTCATGAATTTTATAAAAATGTGAAAAAAAGAGTGGAAAAAATGAGACATGAGGAACAAAAAGAAAAAATAAACAAATAAAAACTATAAAGAAAAGAGAAATGATTTAAAGTGGCCGGCCGGCTGAAACTTGAGCCATCAACGGACAACGGCAGAAGGACTAGCGGCCGACGATGAGCGCGGTTGGCACAGGTGGCCAGTGAGCACGATTTGCAGGAGGGCGAGTGCGGGGGCTAGCTTGGGTGGCTGGAGCTACTTCTTGAGCTTGCGTTGATTTTTTCCTTGAAGAGAAAAGGGTGATGCAGCAAAGTAGAGATAAGTATTTCCCTCGGTTAAGAACCAAGGTATCAATTCAGTAGGAGGCACAAGCAAGTCTCCAATCTATGCACCTGCACAAACTAACAAACACTTGTACTCAACGCGAAAGGGGTTGTCAATCCCTTCACGGTCTCGAACAAGAGTGAGATATAATAGAGATAGGTATAAAATATTACTAAAACGTAAAACAAAGTAAAAACAAATAAATTGCAGTAAGGTATTTTTGGGTTTTTTGGTTTATAGATCTGAAAATATATGATAAAAAATAGACCCGGGAGCCATAGGTTTCACTAGAGGCTTCTCTCTTGAAAGAAATCATATGATGGGTGAACAAATTACTGTCGAGCAATTGATAGAAAAGCGCAAAGATATGACGATATCTAAGGCAATGATTATGAATATAGGTATCACGTCCGTGTCAAGTAGACCGAAACAATTCTGCATCTACTACTATTACTCCACACATCGACCGACTCCTGCCTGTATCTAGAGTATTAAGTTCATAAGAACAGAGCAACGCTTTAAGTAAGATGACATGATTTAGAGGGATAAACTCAAGCAATATGATGAAACCCCATCTTTTTACCCTTGATGGCAACAATACAATACGTGCCTCGCTACCCCTACTATGTCACTGGGTGAGGACACCGCAAGATTGAACCCAAAACTAAGCACATCTCCCATTGCAAGAAAAACCAATCTAGCTGGCCAAACCAAACCGATAATTCGAAGAGAAATACCAAGATATTTAATCATGCATAAAAGAGTTCACAAAAAGACTCAAATAATATTCATAGATAATCTGATCATAAATCCACAATTCATCGGATCTCGATAAACACACCGCAAAAGAATATTACATCGGATAGATCTCCAAGAACATCGAGGAGAACATTGTATTGAAGATCAAAGAGAGAGAAGAAGCCATCTAGGTACTAGCTATGGACCCGTAGGTCTGTGGTAAACTACTCACGCTTCATCGAAAGGGCAGCAAGGTTGATGTAGAGGCCCTCCATGATCGAATCCCCCTCCGGCAGGGTGCCGGAAAATGCCCCAAGATGGGATCTCACGGGAACAGAGACTTGCGGGGGCGAAAGTATTTTGGTGGATGCTTCTGTTGGTTTGGAAATATTTTGGAATTTATAGAGCAAGAATTAGGGTTGGGGGACTCCCGAGGAGCCCACAAGCCAGGGAGGCACCCCCTAGGGCGCGGCCTGAGGGCTTGTGGGTCCCTCGGGACTCTTCTGGCCCCCTCTCCAAGCTTCGTGGATGTCTTCTGGTCCAAGAAAAATCATTGTAAAGTTTTATTCCGTTTGGACTCTGTTTGATATTCCTTTTCTGTAAAACTCAAAAACAAGGAAAAACAGAAACTGGCACTGGGCTCTAAGTTAATAGGTTAGTCCAAAAAATAATATAAATAGCATATTAATGCATATAAAACATCCAAAATAGATAATATAATATCATGGAACAATAAAAAATTATAGATACGTTGGAGACGTATCAAGCATCCCCAAGCTTAATTCCTACTCGTCCTCGAGAAGGTAAATGATAAAAACAGAATTTTTGACGTGGAATGCTACCTAACATATTTATCCATGTAATCTTCTTTATTCTGGCATGAATATTCAGATCCATAAGATTCAAAACAAAAGTTTAATATTGACATAAAAACAATAAATACTTCAAGCATACTAATAAAGCAATCATGTCTAAATAACATGGCCAAAGAAAGTTATCCCTACAAAATCATATAGTCTGGCTATGTTCCATCTTCATCACACAAAATATTTTATCATGCACAACCCCGATGACAAGCCAAGCAATTGTTTCATACTTTTGGTGTTCTCAAACTTTTCAACTTTCACGGAATACATGAGCGTGAGCCATGGATATAGCACTATAGGTGGAATAGAATATGGTGGTTGTGAAGAAGACAAAAAGAAGGAGAAAGTCTCACATCAACTAGGCGAATTAATGGGCTATGGAGATGCCCATCAATAGATATCAATGTGAGTGAGTAGGGATTGCCATGCAACGGATGCACTAGAGCTATAAGTGTATGAAATCTCAAAAAGAAACTAAATGGGTGTACATCCAACTCGCTTGCTCACGAAGACCTAGGGCAATTTAAGGAAGCCCATCATTGGAATATACAAGCCAAGTTCTATAATGAAAAATTTACCACTAGTATATGAAAGTGACAAAATAGGAGACTCTCTATCATGAAGATCATGGTGCTACTTTGAAGCACAAGTGTGGAAAAATGATAGTAACATTGTCCCTTCTCTCTTTTCTCTCATTTTTTTTCTTTTTCTTTTTTTTATTTGGGCTTCTTTTGCCTCTTTATTTTTTTTGTAAAGTCCGGAGACTCATCCCAACTTGTGAGGGAATCGTAGCGTCCATCATCCTTTTCTCACATGGGACAATGCTCTAATAATGATGATCATCACACTTTTATTTACTTACAATCCATACTAGAACAAGATATGACTCTATATGAATGCCTTCGGCGATGTACGGGATGTGCAATGATCAAGAGTGACATGTATAACAAATATGAACGGTGGCCTTGCCACAAATACTATGCCAACTACATGATCATGCAAAGCAATATGACAATGATGGTGCGTGTCATAATAAAACGGAACGGTGGAAGTTGCATGGCAATATATCTCGGAATGGCTATGGAAATGCCATAATAGGTAGGTATGGTGGTTGTTTTGAGGAAAATATATGGTGGGTTTAATGCACCGGCGAGAATTGCGCGGTACTAGAGAGGCTAGCAATGGTGGAAGGGTGAGAGTGCGTATAATCCATGGACTCAACATTAGTCATAAAGAACTCGCATACTTATTGCAAAAAATTATTAGCTATCGAAACAAAGTACTACACGTATGCTCCTAGGGGGATAGATTGGTAGGAAAAGACCATCGCTCGTTCCCGACCGCCACTCATAAGGAAGACAATCAAAAAATAAATCATGCTCCGACTTCATCACATAACGGTTCACCATACGTGCATGCTACGGGAATCACAAACTTTAACACAAGTATTTCTACCAATCCACAATTACTCACTAGCATGACTCTAATATCACCATCTTTATATCTCAAAACAAATGCAAGGAATCAAACTTCTCATCTTATTCAACGCTCTTTATATGAAAGTTTTTATTATATCCCTCTTGGATGCCCATCATATTAGGACTAAATTCATAACCTAAGCAAATTACCATGCTGTTTAGAGACTCTCAAAATAATCTAAGTGAAGCATGAGAGTTCAACAATTTCTATAAAATAAAGCCACCGCCGTGCTCTAAAAAGATATAAGTGAAGCACTAGAGCAAACTGCCTAGCTCAAAAGATATAAGTGAAGCACATAGAGTATTCTCATAAATTCACGATTCATGCGTGTCCCTCTCAAAAGATGTGTACAGAAAATGATGATTGTGGCAAACTAAAAAGCAAAGACTCATATCATACAAGACGCTCCAAGCAAAACACATTTCATCTGGTGAATAAAAATATAGCCTCAAGTAAATTTACCGATGGACGAAGACAAAAGAGGGGATGCCATCCGGGGCATCCCCAAGCTTAGATAATTGTTTGTCCTTGAATATTACCTTGGGGTGCCTTGGGCATCCCCAATCTTAGGCTCTTGCCACTCCTTATTCCGTTGTCCATCAAATCTTTACCCAAAACTTGAAAACTTCACAACACAAAACTGAACAGAAAAACTCATAAGATCCGTTAGTATAATAAAATAAATCACCACTTTAGGTACTGTTGTGAACTCATTCTTTATTTATATTGGTGTAATATCTACTGTATTCCACCTTCTCCATGGTTCATACCCCCCGATACTACCCATAGATTCATCAAAATAAGCAAACAACACATAGAAAACAGAATCTGTCAAAAACAGAACAGTCTGTAGTAATCTGGAAATTACGTATACCTATGTAACTCCAAAAATTCTGCAAAATTAGGATAGCCTGGGAAATTTTTATATCAATCGTGTGTAAAAAATTCAGATAAAAAGCATGTTTTTGTGATTTATTAAATTTTTGGCAATGAGCGCAGAAGTTTCTGTTTTTCAGCAAGATCAAATCAACTATCACCGTAGACCATCCCAAAGGTCTTACTTGGCTCAAACACTAATTAAAACACCAAAACACAATTACTACAGAGGTAATAATGTGTAAACTCATAAAAACAGGAACAAAAATATTGGGTTGTCTCCCAACAAGTGCTTTTTTTTAAAGCCTTTTAGCTAGGCGTTGATAATTTTAATGATGCTCACATGAAAGATAATAGTTGAAACACAAAGAGAGCATCATGAAGCATGTGAAAAACACATCTAAGTCTACATATTTCCTATGCATAGGCATTTTATAGGCAAAAAAATTATCAAGGCAAGCAAAAACTAGCATATGCAAAGAAGAAGAAAGAAACAATAGCAATCTCAACATAACGAGAGGTAATTTAGTAACATGAAAATTTCTACAACCATATTTTCCTCTCTCATAATAATTACATGTAGGATCATAATCAAATTCAACAATATAACTATCACATCAAATTTTCTCTTCATGATCCACATGCATGCAAAGTTGACACTCTTCCAAAATAGTGGGATTAACATAGAATAAAGTCATTACTTCTCCAAGCCCACTTTTATCAAAAATTTCATAAGATTGATCAAACTCCAAAGTAGTGGGATTATTATTTCCTAAAGTTGACACTCTTCCAAACCCACTTCCAATATTATTGCAAACATTATTATCATGAGGCTTAAATAAAATTTCAAGATCATAAGAAGCATTATCACCCCAATCATGATCATTGCAATAAGTAGTGGACATAGCAAAACTAGCATCCCCAAGCTTAGGGTTTTGCATATTATTAGCACAATTGACATTAAGAGAATTTATAATAACATCATTGCAATCATGCTTTTCATTCAAGGAGCTATCGTGAATCACTTAATAAATTTCATCGCAATTTTCAGATTCACGAATTTCAAGCAAAACTTCATAAAGATAATCTAGTGCACGCAACTCACTAGCAATTGGTTCATCATAATTGGATCTCTTAAAAAGATTAGCAAGTGGATGAGGATCCATAAACTTTTTGGTTTCTGATTTTCAATAAATACACAATTATTCCAAGCGAACAGGCAAACAAATCAAGTAAGACATAAAGAGCAAACGAAAAGAAGGCAAATAAAAGTCAAATATTTTTGTGTTTTCCTGAAAACATTTTAGAAGTGGGGAGAGGAAAACGAGAGGCAAATGGCAAATAATGTAATGCAAGAGATGAGAGTTTATGATGGGTACTTCGTAGGCTTGATGTAGAACCTCCCCGGCAACGGCGCCAGAAATTGGCACGTGGCCGGGAGACTATCTTGACTTGATCCTCCTCGGCAACGGCACCAGAAGTTCTTCCTGCTACTTCTTGAGCTTGAGTTGATTTTTCCCTTGAAGAGAAAAGGGTGATGCAGCAAAGTAGAGATAAGTATTCCCTCAGTTAAGAAACCAAGGTATCAATCCAGTAGGAGGCACAAGCAAGTCTCCAATCTATGCACCTGCATAAACTAACAAACACTTGCACTCAACGCGAAAAAGGGGTTGTCAATCCCTTCACGGTCTCGAACAAGAGTGAGATCTAATAGAGATAGGTATAAAAGATTACTAAAACGTAAAACAAAGTAAAAACAAATAAATTGCAGCAAGGTATTTTTGGGTTTTTTGGTTTATAGATCTGAAAATATATGATGGAAAATAGACCCGGGGGCCATAGGTTTCACTAGAGGCTTCTCTCTTGAAAGAAAGCATACGGTGGGTGAACAAATTACTGTCGAGCAATTGATATAAAAGCGCAAAGTTATGACGATATCCAAGGCAATGATTATGAATATAGACATCACGTCCGTGTCAAGTAGACCGAAATGATTTTGCATCTACTACTATTACTCCACACATCAACCGACTCCTGCCTGCATCTAGAGTATTAAGTTCATAAGAACAGAGCAACGATTTAAGTAAGATGACATGATATAGAGGGATAAACTCATGGAATATGATGAAAACCCCATCTTTTTACCCTTGATGGCAACAATACAATACGTGCCTCGCTACCCCTACTATGTCACTGGGTGAGGACACTACAAGATTGACCCCAAAACTAAGCACCTCTCCCATTGCAAGAAAAACCAATCTAGTTAGCCAAACAAAACCGATAATTCGAAGAGAAATACAAAGATATTTAATCATGCATAAAAGAGTTCAGAAAAGACTCAAATAATATTCATAGATAATCTGATCATAAATTCATAATTCATCGGATCTCGACAAACACACCGCAAAAGAATATTACATCGGATAGATCTCCAAGAACATCGAGGAGAACATTGTATTGAAGATCAAAGAGAGAGAATAAGCCATCTAGCTACTAGCTATGGATACGTAGGTCTGTGGTAAACTACTCACGCTTCATCGGAAGGGCAGCAAGGTTGATGTAGAGGCCCTCCGTGATCGAATCCCCCTCCGGCAGGGTGCCGGAAAAGGCCCCAAGATGGAATCTCACGGGAACAGAGGCTTGGGCGGCGAAAAAGTCTTTTGGTGGACGCTTCTGTTGGTTTGGAAATATTTTGGAATTTATAGAGCAAGAATTAGGGTTGGGAGACTCCCGAGGAGCCCACAAGCCAGGGAGGCGCCCCCCCTTAGGCGCGGCCTGAGGGCTTGTGGGTCCCTCGGGACTCTTCTGGCCCCCTCTCCAAGCTCCGTGGGTGTCTTCTGGTCCAAAAAATCATCGTAAAGTTTTATTCCGTTTGGACTCCGTTTGATATTCCTTTTCTGTAAAACTCAAAAACAAGGAAAAACAGAAACTGGCACTGGGCTCTAAGTTAATAGGTTAGTCCCAAAAATAATATAAAATAGCATATTAAGGACAGTAAAACTGAGCCTAAACCGAGCCCTCTCAGCGATTCAGCTTTTTGGCCGTCCGTTTTTGTGATCTGGACATTTTCGGCCGTTGGATCTCGTGTGTATATCCATTTGTCCCGCATCTGTAAAAAATTGGCCCAGTTGTCCGATGGGCTGCTGCTCTGGAGGCCGAAACGAAGGCCTCTGGTAAATTGGGCCATCAGTCAGCCCATTACATCGCTTCACTAAGGAGGCCCAGTGCTACGGTTGGGAAGGAGCGACCGCACTGATTGCTGCGAGAGAAAAAATGGGACCTCCTATCTGCCGCATTATGCGGCAGACTGGCGGCGCGTCGCACAGGCGCCGAACGGACGGGCCGGCCCCGGGTAGCGAACCCCGCAATGCGCGAAAAAAAACAGCAAAAGGCATACACGCTACGTTGGGTTCGAACTCACGCTGCGAGACTCTCATTTCGTGGACCAAGACACTTGATCTGAACACCTTCTCTGACCAATATGCATCGCAATGTTTTAAGTAGTCGAACTAGCAAAAAATTCCTAAAAAAGATGGACGCACGAGGATTCGTACTAGGCACATCCTGGTAGTACGCAGTGGTACATAGCCAGTGGAATACATTATCTTGGTGTCTAAAAATTGCAGCGTGGCTTATAAGAACTGTGAGCGTCGACATATCTAAATATTATTTAGAATTTTGAACGAATTTTTATTTAGGAAAGTGAAATATTTATTGAAACAAAAACATTTCAAATTTGTGAAAAAATTCTACAAATTGGTACATTATTTGAAAATGCAAAAAAATTATGGAAAAGTGAAACATTTTTCAATCTTGAACAAATTTTAGAAAAAATGGACACCCTTGAAATTTATTGAAACCGTTAACTTTTAAAAAAAGAATATTTTTTGGAAAAAAATGAAACATTTATTAAAAATATAAAGAAATTTTTTAAAACGAACAGTTTTTGAATGTGTGAACAAAATTAAGAAAAGGCGAACATTTTTTAAATATCAACAACATTTTTTCAATTTGTAAACAAAAATTGAAAAACCAGGAACATTTCTGAAATTCTGAACAAAAAATTTTTAAACCCCGAGCAAAACTTAGAAAAACGAGTATTTTTTCCCATTTGTGAACTTTTTTTGAAAATATCGAACATTTTTTGAATTTATGAAAAAAACTGTAAAGAAAGGAACATTTTTTTTAACTTCTGAACAAATTATTGAAACTGCTGAACTATATTTGGAAAAGTCAAACAATTTTTTTATTATGTGAGCAATTTTTTAAACCAAGAAGATTTTGGAAAGATGTGAACATAAATTTCAAAGGACATTTTTTGAACTTTTGAACAATTGTTTGAAAGCATGAACATTTTTTAAAGTCAGGAACAAAATTTGATATTGAGAACATTTTTTGAACTTTTGAACAACTTTTTGAAAGCATGAACATTTTTTAAAGTCAGGAACAAAATTTGATAATGAGAACATTTTTTGAACTTTGAACAATTTTTTGAAAGCATGAACAATTTTTTAAAGTCAAGAACAAAATTTGAAAATGAGAACATTTTGTGAAGTTTTGAACTATTTTTTGAAAACATGAACATTTTTTAAAGTCAGGAACAAAATTTGAAAATGTGTTTGTGAAGTTTTGAACAATTTATGAGCAACATAAATATTTTTTGAAAAAAAAAGAAAATAACCTTGAAAACAGAAAAACGAAAAAACGAAAAAAGAAAAAATAAAGAAAAAGAAACAGAAAACAGAAAAAAAGAAACATAAAACGAAAAAAAGCTAAAAATAAAAAACAAACGTTTCAGGAATCTCCTAGAAGGTCCCAAAACCTAAGAAAACCGGCTGGGAACCAGCTAGAAAGTTCCCAAAACCGGCAACGCTCAAGCATTTAATGGGGCGGCCCATCCCGAGCGCTCGTTCAGATTCCCTGTGCGTCGCTCCGGCAATTTTCCGCAGCGAGCGGCAAATAGGAAAAACCAGAAAAAAGGGCCGGATCGATGCGCTAAAGACAGAGGAGGGGATCGATGTAGCCACTAGCCACTGCGGGTGATGCGGGGATCGCTAGATCCAGCAGACGCGGGCGATCGATCTACGAAGGACAAAGAAGGGGATCCAACCGACGCAGGTGATTTGAGCCGACGCCTTGTCTGAGCGAAACTGCTCCACCGAGATTTCAAAGACGCAATTATTCTTCAGTTTTTCTGCACAATTCATGGCGGGGTGATGTTGCATGTCCGTTCCGCTACCTCGGGGTACAGGTCTGTGTATATATATGTGCTGCCTCCCCTACCACTCCTCGCTCACCTTTTCCACTTCCACCGCAGAGCATCAATGCTCGTCTGTTCAGTTCATGTATGATTCTTCCACCAAGCAATTACATTATCATAATATCCATTCCAAAAGTTGAACATACAGATTCCTTGTTGTCTTTCTGCGTAATCAGCTGCATGATTCTTTTCCCTACCACTGCTGGCTTCAAGTGTTAGCTGCAAGTAAATCTTCTTTTCTTAAATATTTAGATGGAGATTGCTTTCTTTCTTTAGGCTATCCCTTCATTTGTCACAGAGAACAAATCGTTATTTTTATCCGGGGCTGCCAAGTTAAAAGGATTCAGATATCATTTTGTTTCGTTGAGCGAATTGGTCATGTGAATCTAAATTGATGTGTTTGTTTGACTTATTTTATTTTATTTTTAGAAAAGGAGGAGGACCTCCGGCCTCTGCATCTGGACGATGCATGCAGCCACTTTATTAATTATTCATACAAGACCTTATAAAGTCATACAACAATAAGACTAAAACCACCGTCTAGGCAACATCTGTCGCTACTCCTATCCAATTGATGAAGGGATGCTGATAGTCTGGGCCTAATACCAAACAGTCCTCGCAGCCAAACCTAACATCTAAGACCTGAGGTCCCAACCAGGACACCTGCCGGGTATGGGGCACCCACCAGTCCGGCGCACTCCTCAACCAGGACGCCTGCCGGGTATGAGGCCGCCGCAGCCACCTGCCACCAATCCATCCTCAGTGATGTACTGCTGCATCTACCTTGCCCGGTCTAGCTGCCGTCGACGCCACCACGACGCCAGACAATGCCACCATCCTGCGCTCGTCCATCATCACACGCCCACCGGCGAGACCCCGTTGCTTCATGCCGCTGAGACCCGCTGTTGTCGACGTGCCAGATGCCACGCCGCTCCTCCTTCGCGAACACCACCTGCTGCCATTGGTCCCATCCCCTCCGCCTGAGTCCTCTCCCGAACACCCAAATCTCCCCAGACGGCGCCTTCATGAAGGGTACGACGCACAAGTCATCGCCGCCGTCCAATCACGCGGATTTTGGACTTTCGTCCGAGAGGGGGGGGGGGGGGGGGGGGGGTCAGGAGACGGAATTAACCACATGGCACCACACACCAACTTCTCCTAGCCAAACGGCGCCCCCATGGAGGTAATGACACCGAGCGCCGCCGCCGCCGCATCCGCAAGGGATAACAGGAATTAACCTTGGGTCGGAGAAGAGGGGGTGGGGAGAAGGGATCTCGCCGATGCCTCCAGGGAGGGAAGCAGCGCCCGCAGGCGGTGTCACCGACTTGGATGGCCAAGCCACCAAAGGATTTCTCCCGAACCCGACTCACACCACCGTGCCCAACCACCATCCCGGTGAAGATCACCGACGCGAGATCCGGCGGGAAGTGGACCAGATGGAGAACTTCAGATCTGACGCCAGGAGAACCGCCGGAGCAGACCGCCAGCCGCATAACGAACCGCGCCTGCCGTCGCCGCCGACGCCAGCGCCAACGACGGACGAGGCCCGCCCAGGCCCATCGGCCCTACAGGCCCACAGATGCCAGGTCTGGATCCTGCAGGGGCCAGGCTCGCCGGACGTCGCCTCGGAGCCCCATGGCCGGCCGGTAGCCACCGCAGGGCGGAGCGATGTTGACGAGCCGCCGCCTCGCTGCCGAAGGCGCCGCTGCGCCGGGGAAGACCACCGCGGGCCAAAGCCCAGATCGCACCCTCTCCCAGGGCGAGACGGCCCCGCCGCCGCCGTCCTTGGCTGCGGCTCGGACTTGGCCGGCGCCAGCCTCAAGCGGCGGCGAGGGATCGAAGATGTATGAGGCCCGGCGGTGGCGCTCGCGTTCGCCCTCGAGTCGCCTGCGCGGGGCGACTCATGGGGCGTTTGTTTGACTAATGCGGGTGCATACATTCCTCAAGCATATTGGCTGGTCAACCAAGCCTTATTGAGAAATAAGTTAGCTTCTCCATGGCTCAGGCGGAATATTCAATTCGTAAATGTATGTGGTGTGCTTTCATTCTTCAACTATGTGTGGTCTGGAAACTATACTCTCACAGTTGGCAAAATCAGGCACCCTGATATTCTCAGTTATTTTTATTCTAGCTGAGCTTTTGCGTCACAGTAACAGAACATTTGCATGCTGAAAGATGTTAGTATTTTGCAAAAAAATTGTGCAGTGAAGATTAGTTATGATATTCTCGGTTCCACACTATTGTTTTATAAATTTTTAACGCCTTTAATTTGATGAAAGGGACATCGTGTATGGGAGCATGCCGGTTCATTTTTAACAAAATCGGGAGCAGAATGCTCCTTAACTTGAAAAACATAGGTGTACAAGAAAAAAATTCAAAATGTGCTGATGAGAAGGAAACCCATCATTGTATGTTTCCATCTCCGGCCTATGGGTATCCTTCCCAGTAAAAGAGGTTTTGTTTCCCTCGGTTATAATGCTGGTTTTAGTACTTATCTTTCTCCCCACTTACACTATTGCTTATTTACTGGGTCATGTGAAATCTACTCATAATTAGACACCAAATCATCATTTAGCATAATTCCTTGAATCACACTGTATTGTTACTATGTTAACAATGCATCGTGGAAGCTTGCCAATATCAAATCCTTAACTTCTGAATTTCCTTCCTTTTTCGGTTCATAACTATGTGAATTGTGTGAAACTGCGACCACATTCATGCATGTCTGCTCTTATGAATTATGAACACCGCAATGACTCTTCTAAGATGTTCACATTGCTTGCTATTTTCATTTGTTATTGTCATGATAGTTGTGCTAAAATAGGCAGCTCCTGGATTTATTTCATAATTTCCGGTGATGCGCATTCAGTGGGAGGAGACGTTCCCGTCGACGACGAGGCGCCTACGGTGACTTCGTAAATCTCAAGATGATATGCCGGCTCAGTCTTTCGGAGGTGCTCATAGGTATAGGGTGTGCGTGTTTGCGTTTATAGGGGTGAGTGTATGCGCATGTATATGAGCGCTTGTGTCTGTACTGATGTTAAAAAAAAAGACTGGGTAGTATCAGTACCACCCACTGTAAGTGAGCCTAAAGGGCCAGCTTTTCATCCATCAATGATTATGATCTGTCTTTAAATGTGAACGTTCAGAATTTGAGCTATTTATTTCACTAATACAAATTTGTTATGTGTTTACCACGGACATGCATTTAAATTAAAAGAAAATGTCCTTTTTTATGTTCAGTAATTTCGTACAAGGAACATCTTTTATATTTGTATAAGTCTTATGAGTTTGATGACACACCAACAATATGATCTTTCAGCGTAATTTTTAAATTACTCAGAAAGCAACACCTAACATCTAACTGATAGCATCATAAGCCTAACTTATTTCCTTACCATAGTGGTACCATGTAAGACACTATCTACAACTGTTGAGATGTGATTGCATCCTGATGTTATTGTCACTTTAGTTCTCTGCTTTGAAATCAGAAGTTTGAGAACCTCATAACCCTAAGAGGTGATTATCAAAAAACAAACAAACTACAAAGGTTACAAATTGACCAAGTGTTGCATTATACTCTAGATTTTTTTTCCTCTTTATGGTCCCAAAAGAGATGATGTCGTATTTTGAAACACCATTGCATAAAGGAGTGGGTGATCGTCAACTCTAGCATGGAAGAACACTGAGTATGAATGGCACGGTGCAGTAGAACATGTTTTTCGAATATCAGTGTAATGTTACTAGATGAAGCAGTGTAAAGCACTTAGACAGCTATTGAGGCATTTTTTGTGTCCTTTTTGGTGATATTAATTTAGGTTTTGGTCTGTTTCATATTGTCTTGTTTTCCACTTTCACAACGTGAACTATATGTAAATCAGGCAGTTTAATTTTCATTGTATGTTGCTAGCATTTTAGATTTCTTAGTTAGCATTACTTTTTATTTGCTCAAGGTGGGCCTAAAGTTAACTGGTCAGGCTACTCATGTGTCCATGTTTTTACCGAGATTCCTGCGAGCATTATTCTGCCGTGCAATGAAAATGAGGATATTGCGAACAATCACCTTACATTCATGTTCTGTGCCTATATTTTTGTGCATTTTCCTATCATTCAATTGACAAAATTGACAGGCGCGGCAACACGCGCCATCAATGATCTAGTTAATGCATATAAAACATCCAAAACAGATAATAAAATAGCATGGAACCAAAAATTATAGATACGTTGGAGGCGTATCAGCTGGCGATCTTGGGCGGCAAGGGGAAGAGTGTGAGCGGTGCGAGCGAGCGGCCGGCGAACAGAGAGACTCCTTCAAGTCAGCGAGCGTTGACGACAGAGAGGAACGAACAAAGCGCATCAGACAGTCAAGCGTGCCCTAACAGTAGTGGCGCGGGTTTTATGGCTATCAGTAGCGCGGGTAGCCGCATTACTACTACGGCGCTACAGCTAACTGGTAGTAGTAGCGCGCTCTAAACCAGCGCTACTACTAGTCACCTTATCAGTGGCGCTCTTCTGTGACGCGCTACTACTATTTAGTTGTAGCGCTTTTCTTGTCCCCGCGCTGCTGCTGTATCGTTCAATATTTTTTTCTGCTGTCTATATTGTAGAACAATACACGTTTCAATAAACTGCAATTTCACAAATACTACATACTCATATAACAATATCATTAACCACAAATACCAGATTTAATATAACCACAACCTCACAAACATTATAGGTACTCATATATAGTCAACATGCATGGATAGATCTCATATGGCGAACTAATAGTTGATAAGTATTCTACTAGGTAGTCATAGTAGCATATATATGGTTCAGCAGCCACACACATATATAGTTCTAGATGATATTGATGACGATCATCATCCTCAAGCCTTGGCGGTGGATGTTCCTGATAGTAATTAGGATGGTCTGTCCAACATGAACATTCTTACCAACGAGGAAGCTCTTCCACCCAACCGAGCTTAAGTGTGTGCGACCGTCCGTGTCCACGCCGTACGCGCAGGTGCTGACGGAGCCCCTTGCGGTAAGGCGTATTCCAGCAGAGAATTCTTCATCAGGATCGATACCACAACTCACAGATAGGCTCTTTGGCAATTTCCAAATAAGAAAAACATATCAATTAATAAGTAGCCTCACACATACTCTTGCAAATATATTTCTATTAAGTATAGATTTCTACACTATCAAAAGACAGTACTACATTTCTATTAAGCATGAATTCTACTAATAAGTATGGATTCTACACTATTAACAGTTCCTTGGATTCTACACTAAGCATATATATCATTGGACTCTAGCTACACTAAAGCATATCATCGATCGGATTCTATAGTAAGCATATATATCATTGGACTCTAGCTACACACTAAAGCATATCATCGATCGGATTCTACAGTAAGCATATATATCGTTGGACTCTAGCTACACACTAAAGCATATCATCGGATTCTACAGTAAGCATGTCATTGAACTCTACACTAATTAAGCATGTCATCGGACTCGACACTAAAGCATATCATCGGCTAGCTTTTACACAGCATATCATTGGACTCTACACTAAGCATATCATCGGTATCGGATTCACTAAGCATATCGTTGGACTCTACACTAATTAAGCATATCATCGGATTCTACACTAAGCATATCATTGAATTCTACACTAAGCATATCATTGGATTCTACACTATGCATATCATCGGATTCTACATACAGATAATTTGCATTTGTAAGTATAACAATAAAGCGTATCATCAAATTACTACAGTAAGTATAACATACCATTACATGCCGATCAACCATGGTACTTGTCAGGCGGGTCACGAATGGCACCCCGACGAAGTCAGCACGTGGCGGATTATGTCCCATAGGTTGCCCACCTCCTCCTCACTCAGCCTCATTCTTTGAGCATAGATGGCTTCATCAAGTGGGTCCTCATCATCTTCCTCCGTGTTGACATAAATGACGGCCAGCTTGGGTCTTTCTGCTCTGAAGGAGAACCTGATCAACTCACCACCAGTGATACCCATGTGGGCAATGAAACGGACCCATCCATCTCCTCCCATCTGCGACACATTTCGTCCTTTCTCGACCTCCATAGTGTAGGGGCCCCCAGGAGCCTCAAAGGTCACAGTGTCTCCGGTCAGCTTGTTGGATTCTAACCTCACATTGCATGGGACGATCTGTGTAAAAAAGCAAAATGATATATACATAATGCATTAATGCCAATAACACTAAAAACAAAATAGTTGTTACAAGTTTCATATAATTTGTTACCACCGCATGAAGAAAACTCGGCTGGAAGTAGATGCCGAACAGCATGCCAGCTGCAAGGCTGCTGGCGCACCTTGACTTGCACAGTCGACATGATGGTGGTGGTGGTGCCATTTTCCTATTATAAGCATTGATTGGATAGAGTTAATTAAACATCAATATTTGTTCTAACGCAAGCATTCATTAGATAGAGACAAAACATCGGATGGATAGAAACAATGCATTGATTCATCGGATAGACAAATATAGGGTTTATGTCAATGTTAGGGAAACATCATAGGGTTTATTTCAATGTTAGGGAAAATACTAGGGAAAAACATCATAGGGTTTATTTCAATGTTAGGGAAACTACACTAGGGAAACGAAAAGACAACAGAACGTCAAGAGATGGCGTGCGGTCCACAGCTTACGTGCGACACGCGACTCTGTTGCGATTTCGTCTCCGATCTCGGGGCTTCGCTGCTGGAATTCCGGCCGGTATTCCTTCTCCGGCGAGGGAGACAGCTGGTTCTCCTCAACGCCGAGGAGGTGACGGTGGATGCGCGCGGATGGCGTGACGACGAGGGTTTCGTCGCAGGCCAGGTTGTGCAGTTCCCGTACCACATAGCAAAAGTTGCGACGGGTGCGGGTCGGCTTGGTCACGTTGCGAGCCCTGAGGTGAGTAATGGCGATCGGGGGGAGGGGAGGGGATTTTTTAGGCCTCCGTCTGCCCCCACTCCTCGCATTTCCCCTTCTCGCACATCGCACTCCCCGCTCTTTCTCGCTCCGCCGCGTCGCGAGTTAGGGTTCCATGATGACCCACGAGCAGCAGATGTGGGCGCTCGCCGACAGCGACGAGGTGAGGATGGGGAGGTTGAAGGAGATCGACAGGTGGTTTCCGAAGGCGAAGATGCTCAACGACGCCGCAGAGATGGTCCGAGACAAGCTGAACGAGGAGGAGATCACGCGCTGCTTCCCCAACTACGACAGACAGCCGGCGATGGGGGTTCTGCTTTGGGCGATGCTCGAGGCAGAATCTCCGATCCAGGAGCAGAGGCACAAGTGGAGGGTCTTCAGATCCCTCCGCTACAGCCAGATCCAGCCACAGCCGCCGCCGCCACCGCTGCCGATGGAGGTGGTGATGGGGCTCCCCGCCCCAGGCTAGCGGACGGCGCCGATCGTGATAGAGGAAGACGGCGAGGAGACAGAGATGCCGAGGAGGAAGCAGAAGAGGGCGGTGACGGAGCTGCCGAGGCGTTCTCCATGCTTCCCCAGGCGCTCGCCGCGCCTCTGCACCCTTTCCCGCCTCCAGTAGGGGCCTCGCCGGTCGGCAGCCGCTTCTGGCTGCTGGCTGGGGAGGATTCCGACGAGGAGGGGGAGGGGACATCTTCTCCAATCTCGTCAGGTACGCTTGGGATGAAATATTTGACCTCTACTATGTCGATTGATGTAGATGGGGTTAATTTGGGGAACTTGGGAAGATCAGATGGGAGTAGAAAGAAGGAGAAACATGCCAGAAGAATTGCCAAACTCCAAAATGATGAAAAGGGAGAAAAGGAAAAAAAGAAAAAGGAAATGCTGAGATACATAGTATGATAAATAAGATAGGTTGGGATTATCTGAAAAATAAAGTGATTGACGCTAAAATAGTGCAAAAGCAAATGAGGCATGGTAATTTCCAGCCCATTGCATTATGGTATAAGGAAGAGGATATTGATTTTGGTGAAATTTACATAAAAAACACTCCAATCTCACCTCACCTGGGAGGGGGGAGAGACTTAAAAAAAATGAGGATGATGAGGAAAAAAAGGTGAGAGATGGTCAACTAGGTTTGGTGGCCCGGTGGGTGAAAAGGTGCAAGTAGACTTGGATTTGGATTTGGCCTGCTGGGCTGATGAAGGCCCAGAGAACATTAAAGCCCATGCCCCAGAGGGATGTGGGGAGCCTATAAAAAGGCAGGGGCAGGGGGGATGGAGAACAGTGACCTAAAATTAGGGTTTACCCCCCAGCCGCCACGAGAAGAAAGAGAGCTCATGGCTGGAAACTTTGGGAGAGGCTTTGGAGGGGGGAGATTTAACAGAGGAGGAAGATTCGGTGATCCTGATAGCAGAAAGATAGGGCAGTTTGGAGGAGGAGATAGAAGCAGATCCAATTCTTCTGAGAATTCTTTCGATTTTCATGTCAGAGGAGGGGGACGTTCGGGATTTGGATTCAGCGTTGGAAGAGGTATAGGAAGCTCGGGTACACCCAGTGATGAATCTGGTGGGAGCAAAGTCTGGCAGGCTAAAGAGGGGAAAAAAGATAGTGGAGGCAGGAATGAAGAAGCTGAAAAAGAGAAAGATGTTGGGGCAGATAAGAGAGATGTCAAAGAAAAAGGAGATGAGAATATGAATTCTAGTCAGCAGCAACAAATTCTGAGTGCCTTGCTCGCACAACTAGTCCAGGGGATGAACAAAGGTGGAATGCCTGTTGAAGATGGTGAAAAAAACAAGTCAATGATGAGCTATGGAAAAGAACCAGTGAAAGAGATCGATGCTGGTGAGGAAAATGTGTTGAAAAGAGGTAAAGGGAATGGACGTGGCTCATGAAGTGGCTTCAGAAATCAGATAAACAGTGGAGCTTGGCCACAAAACATGGGTGATGATAGGAACAGAAATGATAGGTTCAACAGACAGGTGTGTGGGAAATGCAAGGATCCCAGACATTCAACCAGAGACTGCAAAGTTGGACACTGCTTAATCTGTGGCAGAGATAACCACATTACTGGAGAATGTAACTTGCTGAAACAAATGAAGCCAGTACCCAAATTTGTTGGTTATGCAGCTAAGGGTCTGGGAGTGTCGCTGGTACAGAGCTACAAGGATGTCCTAACCGTTGAGCACATAAATCCTCTAGGAGTGGTGATCATAAGGGATGGACTGATCAATGAGACTGAGCTAATAAAAGCCCTGAATGAAATGTTTGATTGGGGGTGGCAATGGAGAGTAAAAGAGTATGGAAAAAATTGTTATATGATGAGGTTCCCTAATAAAGCAAAATTAGTGGAATTGGCAAAGTTCAATGACTTCAACTTGTTAGGGACAGGGGTAATTATCAAGGTGCAGCCTTGGTCTCTTGATCATTTGGCAATTGGGAAAATGCATACTGCTTGGGTGAAGTTTGAGAAAGTACCAGATTGCTTTGGACACTTCTTTGGGATGTGTGAGGTGGCTGCTACTGTAGGGCCTGTGTTAGAAATAGACATGGATACTATTAATGAAGAAAGAGTGAAAGTGAAATGTGGGATTAGGGATGTGGGAAAGATCCCTTCCCAGGTGGAAATCACTTCTCCAGACCTGTTGATGTTCAGGATTGGGACAGAGCTTGATAAGGTGACTGAGATGGGCTGGTATAAAGAAGAAAAAAGGAAATCTGATGATGTCTCTGAAATGGAAGATGGAGAAGATGAGGAGGAAAACAGGAAAAGAGCAAAGCTGACTGGAGCTGATAGAAAAGGGATGTCATTGGGCAGCTTTTCCCTGAAACAAATTGAAGAGATTGACAAAAAGAATGAAATGATGAAAAACTCATTAGAAGAAATCATTGGGCACTTGGACAAAGGAATGGCTGCAGAAAGAGGGAAAATGCAAAAGGAAATAGATATTATGTTCAGGAAAATTCAGAACTTAGAAGAGGAAAAAGGTAGACAAAATGCCTTATGGAACAAAGCTGACAAGAGAATAAAAGACTTGGAGACCACACAAAAAAGTCTGGAAATTCTGATTGAAAAACAACAAGGAGATATTCTGAAGTTGGAACAGGAGGCTGCAAATAGAGAACATTATGAAATGGAGCTAGCTAACCTGGAGGTTGAAGACTTTGAAAAAGAAACAGAGGAAAAGAAAGAGGATACTGGATCTGGAAAATACAATGAACCTACTGACTACAATGCAAGCCAAGAATCAGTGGGGACTTTGGGGGAGAGATTGGCAGAGTTACATAGAGTAGAGGTCATAGAGAAAAATGATGAGGATAAGGAAATTGAACTGAAAAGAAGCTTGAGAAATAGGGGGAGAGAAGATCAAAAAGTGGAGGAAATGGCAAAGATGAGGGCTGAAGAAAGAGATAATTATGGTAAGGGTTCTGATTTAAATTGTGCAAACTCTTCATTGTTACACATTAGTTCTCTTGTGGGGATTGATTTGAGGTGCTCCATTGAAATGATAGACAAAAATTTAGAGATCATTAGGAAAATGGAGATAGCAAGAAGGGAGATATATTTCCAAAATATGATGGAGAGCAAAAAAAATGGAAAAGGAAAGGAACAGTTAACAGGGGGGGGGGGGGAAGGAAAACACACCAGTGTGTATTCACACTAGAGATGTTGATTTGGATGAGCTCTGCTCAGACTTAGAGCATTCAGACGCAGAAATGGAAGAACAACAATTTATGAAACTGAGAAATATATTCTCAGGGAAAAAAGGAAAGAAAAAGAATGGCTCACCAGCATCAAGCTGCGTGAAGCAATCGGTTGGGATTGGTGTGCTTAGAAGAAAAAAGAAGTAAAAAGATTTTAGAAGGAAGTGAGGTGACTAACAAAAAGAACAAGACACAAATAAATAAAATGAGAGGGGTGTTTTGGAACGTGAGAGGTCTGGGGCAAGACCATAAAAAGAGATATGTGAGAGAGATGATTTTGGATTATAAACTAGATTTTATAGGGATGTCAGAAACTATTAAGCAAAAAAATTCTAAATATGAATTACACAATCTTTGTGGGGGGAGAAATTTGAATGGTGCTGGAATGAGCCTAGGGGGATGTCTGGAGGGATTCTAATGGGTGTTAGTCAAGATAGATTCAATGTGGAACACATACAGAAAGGAATTTACTTTGTGAGGATGTTGATTTATGACAAAATCATTAAAATGCATTGTAACTTGATTACTGTGTATGGGGATGCACAGATTGAGGGGAAAGCTTGCTTCTTAGCAGAGTTAGCTAGAGTATATCATGATAACCAATTGCCTTGCTTGGTAGGTGGGGACTTTAATATCATTAGAAATGAGAAAGAAAGAAAATAAACCTATACACAATGAGCAATGGATTTTTATGTTTAATGCAATCATTGAACAGGCTGGACTAAGAGAACTACCCTTAAATGGAAGGCAATTTACTTGGGCTAATAATTTGGCCGATCCGATCTATGAAAAATTAGACAGGGTATTAATGTGCCCAGCTTGGGAGGAGAAATACCCTCTAACTGTTTTACAAGCTTTTGCTAGGGAGGTTTCAGATCATACCCCTTTGTATTTGGACACAGGAGAAGAGCAACCAAAAAAATACATATTCAGATATGAGAATGCTTGGGCCTTGAGAGAGGGATTTAAGGAAATGATTCAAAAAACTTGGAATGAAAAATATTATGGAGATATATTAGAAAAATGGCAGCTAAGGATGAGGAACTTAAGGAAGAAAGCAAAGGGGTGGAATAGAAATGTGGATGCCTGGTATAAAAAATAAAAATAGATATTGTGAGGTGATTAGATGAAATAGACAAAAATACTGAAATTATGGGAATCACTGCGGCTGGTAGAAAGGAACAAAAAGAGCTAAGAGAACAACTAAAAAGAGTGATGGTGCAGGAGGAGATTAAGATAATCCAAAGATACAAAGATAAAGAAATCACAGATGGGGATGGGAATACCAGATACTATCATGCCAAGGTGAATGGGAGAAGAAGAAAAAACAGAATAATAACCTTAGAACAAGAAGAAGGAGTGATAGAAGGAGATGAGAAACTTATGGAATATATTACTAGCTTTTACAGAAAACTGTTTGGGCATCCTGAAGAAGCACAGATTTCGATGAGAGACATGGAAACAAAAAAGATTAGTGATGAGGACAAAGAAAGGCTAATGAGCCCCTTCTCACTAGAAGAAATTAAAAAAGTGGTGTTTGGAATGAAAAAGAACAAAAGCCCTGGACCAGATGGATTTCCTGCTGATTTTTACCAGGAGTTTTGGGATTTAGTGAAATGGGATCTGAAAGCACTGATAGAAGAGTTTGCTAAAGGGAAAATTAACATTGCTAGGTTAAACTATGGCATGATTACATTAGTGCCAAAAACTGCTGATGCTAAACAAATCCAAAAATTTAGGCCAACATGTCTGCTAAATGTTAGTTTCAAAATTATCACAAAAGTATTAATGAACAGATTAACAATGTGTGTATCCCCTGTTATATCAAAAACTCAGACTGTGTTCATTAAGGGGAGATACATTATGGAAGGGGTGGTGATTTTACATGAGGCTTTGAATACTTTTCATAGCAAGAAATAAGATGCACTGATTTTTAAGGTGGATTTTGAAAAAGCATATGATAAAATCAAGTAGGCTTTTGTGATCCAAATGCTGAAGGCCAAAGGATTTCCTAACAAATGGTGTGATTGGGTTATGGAAACTATGAGGGGGGGACATGTTGGGGTGAAAGTAAATGATGAGATTGGACCTTACTTTAAAACTTATAAAGGACTTAGGCAGGGGGACGCTATGTCTCCCTTATTATTTGATCTTGCTGCTGATGCATTAGCCATATTAATGAATAATGCCTTAGAAAATGACTTGATCAAAGGAGTCTTGGGGGATGGGGAACATAAAGGAGTGAATATGTTACAATATGCAGATGATACAATCTATCTACTTAAAGATGATGTGGAAAGTGTGCATAATTTGAAGTTTATATTGGGAGCATTTGAACAAATGTCTGGTTTGAAGATTAATTTCCACAAAAGTGAATTGATGCTTTTTGGAAAGGCAAAAGAGAAACAAGAATTATATCAGGAGATACTGACTTGTAAAATGGGGGCAATCCCTATGAAATATCTAGGACTGCCAGTTTCTGATTCCAGACTTAAGAATGTTCATTGGAATTGTGTGACTGAGAAGGTTGAAAAGAGATGTGGGTGCTGGCAAGGGAAATTGCTGGGATCTATTGCAGGGAGAATTACCCTAGTGCAGGCTTGTCTGACTAATATACCTCTCTTTATGATGTCCTTTTATCCTATCCCTAAAGGAGTGATAAAAAAGGTGGACTTCTATAGAGCTAGGCTAGTGTGGCAAGAAGATGAAGATATTAAGAAATATCAGTTAGTGAAGTGGGAAACTTGTTGTCTACCCAAAGAAGTGGGTGGTCTAGGGATTATTAATTTAGAAATGATGAATATCTCTCTGCTTGCTAAATGGTTTTGGAAATTAGAAACAGAGGAGGGATTGTGGCAAGATGTCATCAAGAAGAAATACGGGGGGGATAGATGCTTATCCAGGGGCACAAAAAAACCTGGTGATTCTCAGTTCTGGTCTAGTTTGATGAAAGTCAAAGAAACCTTTTATAGGTTTGCCAGAAAAGAATTAGGAGATGGAGAAAACACTAGATTCTGGGAAGATATTTGGGTGGATGATAAAAGCCTTAAAGAAGCTTATCCTAGGATTTATGATCTATGTTTTGATCACAATATAACAGTGGCTGAAGCCATACAAAAAGGTTGGAAGGGGTTTAGGTTTAGAAGAACCTTATATGGGGAAACTTTGGGGTTATGGAATAGTCTGAAAAGTAGATGTGACGAAATAGAAATGAAAGGTGGTAAAGTCATAATTAAATGGTCCCTTAGTGCTGATGGGAAATTCACAGTCAAATCAATGTACAGGAAACTGGTGGCTGATGAACTGAGATTTCCACAAAAATTTCTGTGGAAAATCAAAGTGCTAGCCAAAATTAAAGTCTTTCTTTGGCTTGTCATTAAAAAAGCATTCTCACAAGGGATTCGTTATTAAAAAGGGGATGGAAGGGGGAAAAGAATTGTGTATTTTGTGGGAAAGACGAATCAGCTGATCATCTGTTTTTCCCATGTTCGGCGGCCTCCCTGATGTGGAGTCTAGTCAAATGCACGTTTGGACTGAAAAAAACACCTTTGTCAACTCAAGAACGCTTTGGGGCATGGTTAGATACTTTCAAAAAAGATGATAGGAAACTGGTGTTGGTTGGGGTTGCAACAGTATGTTGGGCTTTATGGAAAGCCAGGAACGGGGTCATTTTTGAAAAGAAGAGAATTTTTGACCCTATGTCTATTATCAAAGCAATGACACATTGGATGGTGGATTGGTCTATTTTGCAGATAAAGGAGCAGCAAAAAAAGGTACTGGAGCTGGGGGCAAGATTGCTAGAACGGGTAGCAAGTGAAGTCTATGCAGCTTCTCAAGGGTGGAGAATTAATGTGCCGCGGCTAGAATGACGAAATCTCTTCCTTGGAGGGCAACTGGACTGACTGCTACTACCTGTTTTTCTGCTTTCTTCTGCCTTGTCTTTTGCAGTTTGTGGCTCTTAGCCTGGATGAATGTAATACATTTGGTATGCTTAAAACCCTAGGACTTGAGGTGTGCTGCTGGTAGGGTGGTCTAGAATTATGTTGTCAGTGTAGTTGGGGCTGTCCCTTCGGCCTGAGCTGGGGGAGTGGCCTCTTCGATCGCTTGCTGTCTTTTCTTTTCTTTGTTAGTTTGTTCTGTAATGACTGCTATGGTTTTCGTTAATGAAAATCGGAGGGGTGCGAAGCCCTTCTTTCATAAAAAAAAACACTAGGGAAACATCTCATATATATCAATGACACTAGGGAAACTATACTATAATTAGTAACAAATTAACAAAGTCAATCCTAATACACTACAAACATCACAAGCCTACCTCTACTAACAAACATTCACCTAAGCCTACCTCTACAATGTACACTACAAACACACACACACAATCCTAATATACACTACAAACACACATGTACACTACAATATGCAGAGTGAGGCGGCGGCCGGAGTGGGGGCGGCGGCGGAGTGGCAGGGGGGCGGCCGGAGTGTGGGGGCGGCGGCTGGAGTGGGGATGGTGGCAGAGTGGGGCAGCAGGGGAGTGGGGAGGCGGCCGGAGTGGGGGCGGCGGCCGCAGTGGGGCAGCAGGGGAGTGGGGAGGCGGCCGGCGGCGGCCGGAGTGGGGCAGCAGGGGAGTGGGGAGGCAACGGGTGGCGAGAGAGGGGGAGGAGCAGCGGAGGGCGGCGACCGAGAGGCGACGGCGAGAGCGCGCGGGCGGCGAGAGAGGGGGCGATAAGAGGAGGAAGGAGCAGCGGAGGGCGATGAGCATTACCCGCGCTGGCGACGAGGGGACCTGCGGCGGTGGTAGCGGTGGCGGCTGGGAGGAACCCTAACCGCAGCGGCGACGGGTGGAGGGGAGGAATGGGCGATTGAAGTGAGGGTGCGCGGGGGGAGGGGGAGGGAGGAGGGTCGGCCGACGTTTTTACTTGGTGTAGTAGTAGCGTCGTGTACGGGCCGGCGCTACTGATAAGTCCACTAGCTGTAGCGCCGGCGCACAGCCCACGCTACAGCTAAGTGGGCTAGCGTGTTGGCCCTGCGGCACACGTAACAGCAGCGCGGCCCGGGATAACCAACGTTGCTGCTAGGCAGTAGCAGTAGCGCGTTTTGTACCAGGCACTACTGATATATACTAGTAGTGTGGGGACCCAAATAGATGTTACTGGTAAACTTCTACCTATACGCATTTTCTAGTAGTGTAATCAAACGACTGCTAGGCCGACCGAGTGAATATTGGGCTGGTCGGACTGCGCCTAGCGTCTTCCAAAAGAGGTAAAAAAAGATAGAAAAAACGGTTGAAAAAAACAGGAGCGAAGGAAGAACGTGGTCGGCCCAGCTACAGGTTACAGCTAGCCCAATAGCGGGAAAGTATAAAATGCGGGAAAACAAAAAATAACATAAATAAAAAACTAAAAACCACTATTTTTTGAGACAAACTAAAAAGGCACTAAAACCAACATAGAAAACACACACAAGAATTGTCATGGTGGGCCAGCCCAAAAACTAGGGACCTACTCCCAGACTACAAATCCGCTGCTTTGCTAGCTAGAAAAATACCAGACTCTTATTATGAATGGGTCAGCCCATTACCGAGTATTTTGTACTTGGATTTTTTTCCAAATGCACGGACATTTCTTTTTCACTAAACACAACTTTTTGTAACATTGTACCATTTTTTAACGTATAATATATAAATTGATTTACAAAGTTATTAGAAATGTATAAAAAATGGAGACTCCACAACATTCTATATATTAATGGCCGCACGGTGGGCGACCCATTAGGAGGCCCATTAATGTGGAGCGAGCATAGCCACGGCTATCAGCATCAAATTGGCAAATAGAATCTCCCTCTTATTCAATGGCTGCTATAACGCGTGAAGAGGTCTCTATATGAGTCGGCGAGCAATGCTACATTCACGTAGTAATAGTTTACGTAATATGACGGGCTGATCTGACGTGGGGATGTTTAAATTTGATTAGGGGTGGGGGGGGGGGGGTTGTGGGGTGGGGGGGGTGTTTTTTTTTTTCTTTTTTGTGTTTTTTTTTTGTATTTTTTTTTTTTTTGTTTTTTTTTTTCTTTTTTTTTTTTTTTTTTTTTTTTTTTTTGTTTTTTTTTTTTTTTTTTTTTTTTTTTTTTTTTTTTTTTTTTTTTTTTTGTCTTTTTTTTTTGTCTTTTTTTCTTTTTTTCTTCTTCTTTTTTTTTTCTCTTTTTTTTTCCTTTCTATTTTTTTTTTTTTTTATTTTTTTTTTTTTTTTGTTTTTTTTTTTATTTTTTCTTTTTTTTTTTTTATTTTTGTTTTTTTTTTTTTTCTCGCCCCCCCCTTCCCTCCCTTTTGTTTTTTTTTTTTTTTTTTTTTTTTGATGTTTTTTTGGGTGTTGGGGCTTTTGTGTTTTTGTGAATCTTTGCTTTTTGTTTTTTTTGGTTTTTTTGTTGGTTTTTTGGTTTGTGGGTTGGTGTGGTGTGTTTGGGGGGTTGGGTGGTGTTTTTTTTTTTTTTTTTTTGTTTGGTGTTTTTGCTTTTTTGTTTTTTCTTGGGTGTAGTTTTGGGAGGTGGTGGGGGGGGGGGGGGGGGGGGATGTTTAGTTTGTGGTGGAAGTTTTCGTAACATGTACGTAGGGATTTTCATAGGTTTAGCATTTTCGTTGACTCGGCCCAGTGGTACGACCCATTAAATCATTTGTTTAATTTTCAAATATATTTCAGGAATGCACTTCTACTCAACATTTTTTTAATAAGTTGCCAAATAAAGGAATGAAATAATAGGAAAAATATTGCGAAAAATCAAAATGTTCACATGACTCAATAAAAATGGTTGTATGAATAAATAAATATTTATCATATTTATAACATGTTTCAGTAACAAAAATATATCCAAGTACTAAAAAATTCCATTTTTTAAGTCAAAGATTTGAGAAAACTAGTTTACGAATGTCTAGATATATGTTCATATACTTTGAAAAATGTTCGTATTTTTACAGCCTCCCCCCCCCCCCCACCACCACCACCAAGAAAACTCAAATATTTTAGAAAGTTGTTCATTCAGCTAGATATATGTTCATATTCTATAAAAAAATCATGTACTTATAATTTTTTATGTATTATCCCTAGAAAAATAAATATTTTGTTAAAAAATTAAATATCTACGAAAAAATATTAAGTTGAAAGAAATAAGAAAGACAAAAAAGATAATAAAAACAAACAGCAAAAGAAACAGAAAAAAAAAACACATGGGTCAGATATAGGGGTTTCACAGGAGTGTGGCGTTTCAGGTCCCGACCTCCAGGGAGCCTGATATCTTGCAAAATCTGAAATTGCCAATTTAAGGTTCCAATTTTTTTTTCAAAGACATATGTATATTCTCTAGGTATTTGTAAATTTTCATAAAATAATGAAATACATTGTAAGCTACGCAAAAAGACAATTTTTTGGCCCAAAAAAATACAAGCCCATTTTGAATCATGTATTTTCCTTTTTATATATGCCACATATAACACCTCAAAAAAAATATGCCACATATTATCATTTATATTGATGAAAATTCACACATCTATATATACACATACAAAAATTCCAGATATTTATATGTATAAAAATTACTACTTTCGAAAGCAAAAGCACCGAGCTCCGGGGAGCCCGGCCACCAAAGTGCATTATCGCTTCTTTTAGGTGCTATAGCGACTGTTTTTTTTTAATGGAAAGGCCTTTATTTATTTTTTTCGAAAATGAGGTTATCCCCCGGCCTCTGCATCAGAATGATGCATACGGCCATATTATTAAAAAGTAAAAGGTCCAACAAAGTCTCCAAGTCTCAAAAACAGGAAAAAGTGCTCACAAAGAGCAAAATACAAAAAAAGGATAGCCACAACCGGCAGGCAAAAAAATAGATAGGAAACTGAACACCTATCCTATTACATGACCGCCATCCAAACCGGTTAAAAATAGCCCGAGCTACCGTCTCCCACCAGATAGACCCAGTAACCAAACGCTCCCTGGCATCCGTCGGAGTGAGTAGCGACCACATACGGATCAGTGTAGTGGCCCGAAAAATAACCTGCAAGAAATGAGTACGTGTTGTTCTGTTAAAAACCAAATCATTCCTGCAGTTCCATACTGCCCATAATAAAGCACATACTCCTACTCGGATATGTCTCGCCGTTTCGGGCTCTACTCCATCAAGCCACGTCCCAAATAACGTGTGGATGGTATTCGGAGGAGTAATGTTAAATGCTATGTGGATAGACCGCCATAATTTTTTTTGCCATTGGGCAGTCAAGAAAGAGGTGTTTGATATATTCATCATGATCACAGAAGCTACATCTTTTAGATCCTGGCCAGTTGCGTTTTGCCAAGTTCTCCTTAGTTAAAATGACTTGTTTATGAACAAACCACATAAACACTTTAATTTTTAAAGGCACTTTGACTTTCCACACATGTTTCGATCGAGGTATAGAGCCAGTGTTGATAATATCCAAATACATAGATTTAACCGAAAACTCTCCATTCTTGGTCAGTTTCCAGTGCAACTGGTCTGGCTGTTGAGAAATGTGAACATCCATCAATCTTCGCACAAGATGGAGCTAAGTTTCCCAACGGTTTCCCGCTAAAGTCCTCCTGAATTGAATATTTAGAGGATTGGACTGTAATACTGTTGCAACGAAAGCGTCTCTTCGCTGAACAATATTATAGAGAGAAGGATATTGGAGTGCAAGGGGCGTCTCCCATAACCATGTATCCTCCCAGAATCTTGTGGTAGTACCATTTCCAACGATAAATTTTGTTCTGCTGAAAAAGACTGATTTCACTCTCATCAGTCCCTTCCAAAAAGGTGAATCAGTCGGTCTGACCGTCACCTGGGATAAGGTTTTGGAATGTAGGTACTTATTACGCAGAATCTGGGCCTATGTGGCCTCGGTCTCTACAGATAGCTTATACAACCACTTGCTGAGAAGACATCTGTTCTTCACCTCTAAATTTTCAATGCCGAGACCCCCTTGGTCTTTTGGCCTACAGATTATATCCCATTTAGCGAGTCTGTACTTTCGTTTTAACTCATCACTCTGCCAGAAGAAGCGCGATCGATAGAAGTCCAGTCTTTTCCGAACTCCAACTGGTACCTCAAAGAAGGACAATAGAAACATAGGCATACTCGTGAGTACCGAATTAATGAGAATTAGTCGGCCTCCATATGACATAAGCTTGCCCTTCCAGCAGCTTAGTTTCTTTTCAAATCAATCCTCAATGCACTTCCATTCTTTGTTGGAGAGCTTGCGATGGTGAATTGGTATACCCAAATACGTAAAGGGCAAAGAACCCAATTCACACCCGAACAATTGTTTGTAAGCTTCTTGTTCGTCTTTAGCTCTTCCAAAGCAGAACAATTCACTTTTATGGAAGTTAATCTTTAACCCCGACAACTGTTCGAATAAGCATAACACAAGCTTCATGTTTCTTGCTTTTGCCAAATCATGCTCCATAAAGATGATAGTATCATCAGCGTACTGTAAGATGGACACTCCTCCGTCCACTAGATGCGGGACGAGCCCGCCTACCTGGCCATTATCCTTAGCTCTTCCTATTAGGATCGTCAACATGTCTACCACTATGTTGAACAGAATAGGTGACATCGGGTCTCCTTGCCTCAGACCCTTGTGTGTCTGGAAATAATGACCTATGTCATCATTCACTTTGATTCCTACACTCCCTTTTTGCGTGAAAGAATCTACCTGGTTTCTCCAGGACTGATCGAAACCTTTCATCCGCAGGGCCTGCTGAAGAAATGGCAATTTTACCTTATCGTACGCTTTTTCAAAATCCACTTTAAAAACCACCCCATCTAGTTTTTTCGTGTGGATTTCATGGAGCGTTTCATGTAAGACCACAACCCCTTCTAGGATATTTCTGTCCGGCATGAAAGCAGTTTGGGATGGCTGCACCACAAAATGCGCAATCTTCGTAAGCCTGTTAGTTCCAACCTTGGTGAAAAATTTAAAGCTGACATTAAGAAGACAGATCGGCCTGAACTGCTTAATCCGCACTGCCTCTGTTTTCTTTGGAAGCAAAGTAATCGTTCCGTAATTCAGGTGAAATAGCTGCAAATGTCCAGAAAACAGATCATGGAACATCGGAAGCAAATCACCCTTAATGATGTGCCAACATTTTTTATAAAACTCAGTCGGAAAACCATCCGACCCAGGCGCTTTATTATTCTTCATTTGTGAAATTGCCTCAAACACCACTTTCTCCGAAAATGGGGCGGTCAAAATATCGTTCTCATCCGTTGCAAGTTGAGGAATATCCTCAACCCTCGACTCATCTAAGGACACGAAATTATCCTCAGGTGGCCCAAAAAGCTGTTTATAGTAGTTGGTGATGTATAGTTTTAGGTTCTCCTGTCCTAAGATCGTCCCCTCATCTTGCTCGAGCTGAAAGATTCTCTTCTTTCGATGCTTGCCATTCACAATCATATGGAAGAATTGAGTGTTATCGTCCCCTTGAACGATTTTGCGAACTTTGGCTCTTAGCGCCCGCTTCAATTCCTCCTCTCGAAGCAATTCTTTCAGTCTCATTTCCGCCTCCAATTTAGTTTTCAGCTCCCTGGTATCTAGAATGGAGGACTCAGCCTTTAATTCGAAGGAATTAATAAGGTGAAGGAGCCTTTCCTTTTCAACCTTATATACCCCGCTCAAATGTTTGGCCCAACCACGTAAGAACTGTCTTAGGTGCCTAATCTTATTCTGCCATCTTTCTACATTCGACCTCCCTCCTGAATCTTTAGCCCACTCCCGGGCTATCAGATCCAAGAACCCTTCTCTTTCAAACCATGCTAATTCGAAAGAGAAAGTGCTTTTATTTCCCATATGAGTTGCCTCCCCAGAGTCAACAAGCAGTCAACAAGCAATGGGGTATGGTCGGAAATCGCGCGTGACAATGCTTGGACCGTCACCAGAGGAAACTTCTGCTCCCATTCGACACTGGCGAGGACACGATCCAACTTCTCATACGTTGGATTTGGTAGCGTGTTGGCCCAAGTGAATTTTCTACCGGAAAGCTCGATCTCTCGAAGATCCATACTTTCAATGATCGTATTAAACATAAACGACCATCTGCCGTCAAAGTTATCATTGTTTTTTCCTCCCTTCTTCGAATAATGTTAAAATCGCCCCCAACCAGAATTGGGAGTTGCTCACTACCGCAAATACGAACTAAGTCTGCCGAAAAATCTGGTTTGAGCTCAGGCTGTGCGGCGCCATACACTGCCACCAGTGCCCATTGAAACCCATCTACCTTCGATCTGACACGAAACTTAACCGCAAAATCACCCATTACCACATTCCAGACTTCCAAAGTGTCGCATTTGACCCCAAGTAAAATCCCACCGGATCTTCCTCTTGGAGGTAGGCAGTGCCAATCAAAATCAACTCCTCCCGACAAAGTGCTTAGAAACTGAGGGGCAAAGTTGTCCCTTCCAGTTTCGGAGAGGGCGATAAAATCCAACTTGTGTTCTATGGAAGCATCCGCAAGAAACCTTCTTTTAGCCAAGTCCTTTAGACCTCTGCTATTCCAAAAGATTCCCTTCATATTTCATCATGAAATTTTTTAGTGGTCCGTATCCTAGCACTTCTGCGCACAGCCGATGCCGGATAAATCTTCCGGTTCCACTTGCGTTTAGGCTTGTTTTGGTCCTCTACCCGGTCCACACAACCGAGCTCAGTGGACCTAACCGCCTGAGAAACTACATGATTCGAACCACTTGGGGATATAGAACACTCATCCTCCTCTGTCTCGGGATGTGAGGGTGCAAGATCCGCACAAAAACTATCAAGTACCCTAACCCCCAAAGCATCTATATCCGAATCGTTCATAGGTTTTACGGCCGCTAAGTTTCAAATCATTTCTAAGGCTCGCTCCGCTTCAAGATCAAGGATATCATTGACAGATTTAGCAATTTCCTTATCAATACCACCTAAAGAAACTCCCAACTGATTTGCATTATGGATAATCTCATCATCAGAAAAATGCAAAATAGAATTGGAAGTATTGACTGACATACCGGTAGTGACCTCAATGTCACGAAGCTTGGCCGCCCGCATGGCGCACCGTAGCCTCATGTCATCAGTATCCAGCTGGTCCTGAAGACGGCAGCTCATCCGTCGACCTTCGGACGCAGGATCCGGGATCCCTCCGAAAGTGATAATCTCGTCCCGCGTGGTCCCGTTCGGGGTAAGGCCTCCTGCCCGACCCCCAAATGGGCTGAACTGAGGTGAACCAGCCGGGCTACGGCCATCAGTCGCCGGCCCTACCGGCGAAGTCCCACCAGCCACCACCGTCGTGAGGCCCGAAGCGCCCAGCGGCGTCGACAGAGGACTGCAGACAGGGGGAGCAAGCGGATATAGAGCCTCCTGCTCTACTGGCCTGCCCCCCACTGCATCTGTCGTCCCCCGCAGGGGCGCCTTGGGAGAGGCAGAAGCGGGGCCACTTGCCCGCGCCCCCCCCCCCAGACCCGGCGACCTCCCTGGCGGGTGGAACTCCACCAACAGCGCTAGTGGCCGCCGTGCTCCTCCTCAGCTGCGAAGCGCTGCTCCGAACATGACTAGTGGGGGAACCGGGGGCCGCCTGCCCACGTGACTCCCCATCGTCGATGCCAAGCTCGGCCGCCTGATCGAGCACTGCCGCAGGTACCGCTGAACTAGGTACACCCTCCACCGAGGTCACCTCCGTAGCAGGCACATCCAAGCTACCACTAACTAAGGCGTCATGCCCAGCAGGATCAAGCGGAGGTAGCGAGTGCTCGAACAGATCATCACACTCCACCCGATCACTCCACAATCGAGGAGGTGCAGAAGCAGGCCCAAACGAACCAAATCTGAGCGAGTTCATAGGCGTAGAAGTAGATGGTGGAGCCCCGTTCCCGGGCGCCACCGAGGCGTGTTTTGTGCCCGGGGTGTTAGACTTATCTCGTCCAGTGTCATCCTCTCGCTGCTCCTTGTTACCTGAGCCGTCATCCTTATCAGTCATATCCACATCATTCCCTGCCAGGGCCTCAGTGAATAGATCAGAGTCCTCAAACTCAATCTCAAGGTTGTAAATCATGCCGGCATGTGTCCATGTAACCACATCCGGTATGAACTCGATATCCAAAACACTCACGAGCAACCTCGCCACCCCGTTTGCACGGGTAAACGGCATGTCCACCCGCTCGGTCTTTCCAACTAGAGTCCCCAAGCTGGCCGCGACCTGAGTAAGTGGCTTGCCCTTCGGCTCGACCTTCTTCCACTTTTCAAACTCAAGGATACACTCTGTGCCAGGCACTCTACACATCCCAAAGCTCAGAAGTTTCTTCAGGTCCTCTGCTGTTGGAAAGTCAACCTTGTACACATTGGCCTCGAGCCTAATAAGCTCCCACTGAAAGTTACCTAGAGCAAGCTCATTCAGCCTCTGTATGATCTTTGCCTCTGACAAATCTCCTTTAGTTACTTTGACCACCCCCGTGGTCGCGCTCTGCGGCGCCTCTGGGACCTCCCTCGCACTAGGAGACTCAAAGAACATCAACTCGGCGCAGCATACTCCGTATATGGTGACTCCCAGCATCGGTTCACGCAACAACGGGCACTCTCCCGTAGCATGCACCGGTTTGAGGCAAGTGTCACAAAGCTCAGTAGTGCACTCCGCAATAAAGTGCCCCTGCTCTCCACAACGATAGCACAACATCTTCTCTTTTTTACGAGCCCACTTGGCAGGCTAGCTTTATTAACATTAAATAACGCTTACATCGTCTGCTAAATTTAGCAATAAACACATGAGGTGCATTCACCCACAAAGACAGATTGTTTGCACGACTCCAATAAGATAGCTCATGAGGAACTACATTAGACTCTCTATTACAATCCTCAATAGTCTGCAACTCTCCAATACAGGAGTTGCAATCATTGAATGACCTTTGTTTAGCCTTAAAGCTTCCACCACCGTGATATTGTCCATTCTTACCAGAACATTGTTGCATCCTATCTTGGGTATAAGTTTGAGCCCTTCAATGTCGGACACACGCTCGAGTCTAGCCATGGATGCCGAGATAAAGTTTCCTCAGTCATCTCTGACTATGGCACCACAAGAACCCGAGTAATCTTCCTCACAAAAAGATGCACCGACGTTAAGTATTTGCTGACTTTCTAAACCCGGGCTTCATATGTTCAATCTAGGCGTTGTGTTTGCTTTCCCTGCAGCCCGAACATAGTTCAAAGTTAGAGCAAGGATTGCTGGTGCAGAACGCACCGGTGTTTGAACCCCTTCACCTTGGACGTGTTGCCTGTGCTCCCACCATATGTATCTCCCTGCCGTGGCCACCAACTCCGGCAATTCGATCTGCTCAAGAACTGACACTGGATTGATTTATCACACAGTAGGAAGTCTAGCACTTCAGCTCCCAACCTATCCACCAACGCAGCATCACATATAAGTTTTTCCATGCCCAGGGATTTCCACACTGCCCTTGCTCGATTACATGTGAACAAAGCATGCTTGATATCTTTGGCACCTCCTCTGCAGATAGTACATTCTGAGACTTTTCCAACATGGTGATTAGCTAGTACATAGAAGCATGGGATCACATTATGAAGGCATCTCCGCACGAATATCTTAATCTTCTCAGGGAGCTTCAAATTCCATAGTTTCCTCCATACCGGGTATGGTGAAGAACCAGCATAGCCCCCTGCCGCTGAGCTGTCCCCCAAATTTTTTTCTTTCCACTGTTTGTAATATGAGATAAAATATTCCACGCAATTCCACGCAGAACGTACCGAGAAAACGACTATTCCACGCAATGAGATTGTAATAAGATTTACCCGTCTCCACGCGTGGCGGTCACCACTGTTACTGGTTTAGCACTCTAACTAGGTGATGGGAGCTCACTCAGTTAGCGTTCTGCGATAAAATATCGATTTATTGCTTGTATTTGTAATTCAGTGACCACTCTTTTGTTTTAACAGAAAAAGGGCAGTCAAAAAGTTGCAAAATACAGTATAAATCATTTCACACACACATAGTAGTTTTGACTTATCGCTGCTGCTCAACCTTCTGCTCGGCCGCTGAGCCGTGGGCCTATTCACAACCCTGCAACAGCAGCAGGGTTTTGCTTACTAACACTGTTGCCACAATCTTGCACAGCTGAGATCCACATGCATGGCTGACGAAGATCCTCCCAAGATTCAACATGCACTGTACGCTGTATACTGTACACACGCTTGAAACAGCCGTTACGGCCGAGCTCCTGGCAGCATGTTTCACCCTAAATAGCCCAAACATCTAGGCGTGGTGTTCTTGAGGCCAAATTCACTGTTTTGATCATTTTCCTTAACTTAAGCATGATTTGACCCTACATGCAAATTTTTTTCGGATCTGACCATTTTTCTACCGCCATTGTCACTCTACCGCTGAGTTATATCCCTTCCCCGTCCCATCGAGAAAGAGAATTAACGAATCCTAAGGCAAAGGGGCGAGAAACTCAAGGCCACTCTTCCTTCGGGCTTTCTTTCCGCACTATTATGGATAGTCAAATAATGGGAAAAATTGGATTCAATTGTCAACTGGTCCTATCGAAAGTAGGATTGACTATGGATTCGAGCCATCGCACATGGTTTCATAAAATCTGTACGATTTTCCCGATCTAAATCGAGCAGGTTTCCATGAAGAAGATCTTGTTCAGCATGTTTTATTCGATACTGGTAGGAGAAGAACCCGACTCGGTATTCTTAAAAAAAGAGGGGAAGCAGAACCAAGTCATAATGATATGGGTCGCCCCTTCTTCTTGCGCCAAAGATCTTACCATTTCTGAAGGAACTGGGGCTACATTTCTTTTCAATTTCCATTCAAGAGTTTCTATCTGTTTCCACGCCCTTTTCTTGAGACCTCGAAACATGAGGACAAATTACTTCTCTTAGGAACATATACAAGAAAAAGGATAACGGTAGCCCTCCCATTAACTACTTCATTTTCATTTATGAATTTCATAGTAATAGCCCTACCGCCAAGGCCTTTGGCGATAGGACTTACTTACACCGTCACGCCCGTTCGGTGTGAAAAAGACCCTACCACCATAGTCTTTGGCGGTAGGGACATGCATGTAATTATAATAAGGACACGCATGCAATAAAAGATTTGTTTTTTGTGAAAAAGACCCTACCGTCATAGGCTATGGCAGTAGGGTAACACATCCTACCGCCACAGACTATGGCGGTAGGGTCTTTTTTGCAAAAAACGAAGATGACAGTGCAGATAAGTCCTACCGCCAAAGGTCTTGGCGGTAGGTTGAGTTACCCTACCGCCAAAGACAATGGCGGTAGAAAAAGGGTCAGCTCCGAAAAACTTTTGCATATAGGGTCAGATCGTGCTAAACTAACGAAAAAGGGTCAAAACAGTGAATTTGGCCTGTTCTTGATTCACAAGGCAGCCAGCAGATTCTGGAACTATGCTACCGTAGCTGCTGTAGTAGGTTAGATTTGAGTAGCGGTCCAATCCATGATCGATCTGATTCTACGTACGCATCCATGCAGCGGGAGATCTAGCGAGAGCCCATGTATGATCGATCCAAGGCATTCAAGACACACCAAGTCATGAAGTAGTGTACTACGGTAACGATCAAGAACAAATCTGGACGCCACAATCTTCACCCAGGGAGGCAGCAGAGGGCTAGCTGGCTAGCTTGCTGCTAGTGCTAGCCCGGAGTTCAAGACTGCAAATCTGTCATCGCTAATGTGCATATGAAAAATGCTAGGATCACTCGGACGACTGCCTTGATAGCTAAAGGTGTGCGTCGTTTTCGTCGATTTTTCTTACTAATTAAACTTGCCCTAATGGTTCTGGGGTATGATTTTCCTCATTAGCTGGACCAACTATCATATTCTTTGTGCAGCACGGGAGCTCCGCGCCCTCCGTCGTGGTGAAAAGTTGCTACTATAAAAATTGATCTTCTTTTTGGTCGGGCACAAGCACAACTACAATCCAAAAGAAAGTAACGAGAGCCTAGCTAATTCAGTGGTCAAACCCGAAGCAGAGGCCAGCCGCAGCTAGCCGTCTCTTTGCCTGCGGCCATGCAGCAGATTGGCAGAGAGACGTGTGAGTCCGCGCTCCACGCTCCCACGTCGGCAAACGGCAGCCTGCCTAGATTGTCCTGTCGTGTCGCTCCGACGACCCTCGGAACCAGCGCTAGCTGCTGGCCGCTGCGGCCCCTGCGGCGGATAACGTGCGTAGTAGTACGAGCTAGTAGCCGGGTCCGTCGACACGCAGGCTACGTACGTACATCGATACGCGCGCATCGCATGCATATCGCCTTGGCAGTGGCCGGAGGATCCGATCGCTCCCAAGTTATTGCAAGCAGTCAGGTAGGTAGGTACGTAGCCCAGCTCCCAAGATAAGAAAAACATCCGTGCATGTGTTAACGTCCATGCAGAATTCACGCGGGGTCGTGCACGTACGTACTCTACTGAGCAGATCAATGATCAACCGAATGTATGTCCGTATGGAGTGGAGCGCGCGTACCCGTCTGCGTCTGCGTGTAGGAGCGGGAAGCGCGGGGTGAAAAACCACGCTGAAAGCGCCTGCATACGCGCGCGCTGCCTACACCAAGCAGCGTAAATGGTGGCGAGATCTCGGGTGCAGATCGCATGGTCCCCTGGATTCATCCGATGCATGCCGCTCGTCTTCCTGCCGCCGCCATGAATGCCGGCGCAGGTACGGCAGCCAAGGTTGTCTGAGGGGCCGCCATTACCATTCTTCGCGCCATCCATGATGTCATGTCACCACTCAATGTGGCTAGGTAGGTAGAGTACGTGCTATGCAGCACGACCGCAGCTTCATGTCGCTCCCCCAATGTCTCGTAGGACACAAGTACGTGCCATAACGAATTACCGATGCACGCACGTGCATGGATCGCTGGCGTACGTACTGATGCCATCGTTAGCGTGCGCTAGTGCTTTCTCGCTATACTGAACCCTAGCCGGCGTCCAAGACTTCTGAAATCCATGACTAACACTTGGCTTCACGGTATGCTGTGAAATTGATATAGTTGTATACCTGGATTCACACTTAAAGAGCCTTTTTCCTATCATTATGTTCATTTGTGGCCTTGTGGACCGTGGTTTTTACAGGTATAAAAAAGATCAGTTTAGCCTGATGTTTTTTTATAAGGCTGCAGTTTAAGTTTAATTGACAAGCAGGGTTCTCTTCTTTCTTTATCAGAATACATGCCTGGAATGCCGTAATAAGATGACGACGAAGAGAGGCATCGGAGGAGCTCACTAACGTCGGTCGGACGGGTAATATTGCCTCCTACACCTCCCCCGGGTTTGTAGGGCGTCGCCTTCACGCCTTGGTTTCTGCAATAGTTGACGACAGACCTTTGAGGAAGAAGAACAAGAGGGTGTGCATTGCGGTTGCATCATGGGAAGACACAGATAGAAGGGAAAGGTGGTGGCGGCACCGCTCAAGAGTCAAGACGCCGCCGCTCGAAGAAATGTGTAAGACCTACGGCGGGAAACTTGTGGCGATCGATGCAGTCCTGTTCTTGCATAAATCACCGTGGGACAACAGACAACTAGTGAGTGTGTATGCGCTGCGCACTTCTAAGCTATCCTGGTCAAAAAGCCTGGGGCTGTATGCAAGCATGAAATTAAGCAAGTTTTAATCTCCAGCTAAGTCCACTAATCATTGCATGTGCGTGTGCATGCATGCATGAGAGGAAGGCGAAGAAAAAAGATCCAAGGCATGCATAACGCAAGAGAGTACTACCACGTTGTGGTTACGACGTGAGACATATCGGCCACTACTCACATCCACTTGCTTACGAGTAGTTATACAAGTTATCAGCCGCACACACACACATCTCCCCGGTCCCTCATGCTGCAGCCCGCGGCCATGAATGCCTGTATTGATCTTCTGAATTTCTGATCAGCTCTGTACCCATGAGACTTCAATGGTCAAATCATTTCCCTGTCTGTGTGTCGCGACGAGCAGCTTCATGTAAAATCCGGTGCAGGGCGCCCTGCATCGTATCATTTCGCTCTCTATCTCCCAGCAGATTACAGCGCTTCACACGTAGGGTGTGTAGAGGACCAATGCATGCAGTCTTGATCATGTTGCCCAGTACTCACATACTTTTTTTAAAGGGGGAATACATTAATACCAATTACACACAGTCTCTATACCTATAAGATGTCGCAACGATATCCAGAATGAACACAGCCAAAAAAAAAAAAAAAACAAAAGTCCCGCCACAGCGATGACTTCTCTCAGCAGCCGCACACAAACCACCACCAAATACAACACCCAAAACATAAAGGGTCTCCAAAACCAACGCCTCCAAGAAAGAAACAGTGCACAAGCACCATCGTTGTCCGATCCAAGATCTTAGGTTTTTACTCTGGAGAAGTCCGAGCTCTCAAAACAATTCCTTTAACAAGGCAATTGCCAGGCACAACCAATGAAGGTCAGACCTTAGGTTTTTACCCTGAAAGTCACGGCTCGGCACCCGAGGAGCACCACAAAAAATGAATTCCTCCAGTGCTGCCGCCCCCACTTACGCTGCTGCTCCTGAGAGTTACCAAACACCTGGCTGACTCCATCGCCTCGAAGGCTCCGTCCGTCTAACCGATCCTCCGATCTCAACCACCATGACCTTCTCCACAACTGTCTACACCATAGAAATCTAGAAGGCGACATGTCCCATGATGTCAACATAAAATAGAGCTTCGCGCCACGCCTTTATGGAACCTCGTAGGCTAACATGGCGTGCACGACCGAATTCTATCCGATCTAGATATCTGGGGCAGGATCTCTGGCAGCAGTTTCTGAACACGTCGATGACCAAATCGAGGAGGACCGATCATGTAGGATGTTATCATGATGCGAAAAGAATACGAGGACAACCACCATTATTTTCACGGTAGCAGGCCCGCACGCCGTCCCGATCCAGCCCACCGCCACCTACCTGCCAACATACTTGGCCTCAAGCCTGCCGACTAGAGCCCCAGGCTGCATCAACTGACGAGGTACAGGGCCGAGCTCCACCGACGCAGCCAGATAAGATAGAAGGGATCGGCAGCCCAAGCCATCGATACAAGCCGAGGCACACCACCGGGCGGAGCACCCCACCACACCCATCACCGAGCAGCGCCACCGCCGACGCCAGATCGAAGCCAGATCAGAGCTACGCCTCCGTCAAGGAGGGAGAGGAGCCGCGCCCATGGAAGACCCTGCCTTCGCCGGCACTGCCCGGGCTTTGCCTGACAAAGACCCTCGACGGCGGCGAGGGAGAGGGACTGGAGGGGAGGGCCGGCAGCCGGCAGGACTAGGGTTCCCCCGAGCCGCCACTACGAGCGACGCGGGGGTCGGGAGCGTTTCTGGACGTGGGCGTTCTCAAACCCACATTTTGCTGCCTTGGCCTCCATATACTCACATACTGCACGCACACGCACCATCCCACATAGTAGATCCATGCCTAAATCATCGTCAACATGTGTTTGTTTTATTACGGGTTTGTGTCGGTCGGATTCTTCCACCCACATCCATTGGATCTTAGTTCAACGGTTCAGATTTTCCAGTTACCACGTATAAGAGCTCAATCTTCCATGCAGAACGATGACCAAGCCCTTTTCCCTGGTCAGCCTTTAGCTGCTCGCTTCAGTTCGACTCCGTTTTCTGTAAGCATTTGTTGTCTGCACTTTAACGGCTGACGTGGATTGAGCAATGGGGGAACTAGTACGTACGGATTTTGCAGAATCCTTGCGTAAGAATAGCATTTTTGGAGAAAAAACAATGAGTGAACATGTATAGCTTTATGTTTCTACATCACCGAATAAGCAAATACTCCATCCGTTCCTAAATATAAGTTTTTAAGAGAATCCAATGTAAACTACATACAGGGCAAAATAAGTTAATCTACATCTAAAATACGTCTATATACTTCCGTGTGTAGTCCATATAGAAATATATAAAAATATTTATATTTAAAAACAGAGGGAGTACTACTTAAGGGCTCCAACACCGACTGTCAAACCGCCCGTATCCGTCTGGACCGCGCTGTCCGGACGTGTTGCCCCATCCAACGCGGGTATGTATCGGTCCGTCGGGCAGTCTGGTCGTACTTTATCCCGCAAAGCAGACACAAACATGGTAGGATTTGCCGGCGTTCCGACCGCTCCCAAGCCCGTGCCTGACCGCCCTGGCCCATCAAAAATCCCCCACCCACCTCTCCCTCGATTTCCATTGAACGCCCGCGCCGCTTGCCGCGCCGCATTCATGCCGGTCCAGAGCATGCAGCGGCCGGCATTGGTGCCGCAATTTGACCGGACGGGAGGGCGGCACTGACGGACGTGACCTCTCATCCGCCGCCGATTCAATGTGGACGCCGCGTCACAAGGAACCAACTCCGGCCGCTGCGCCGCATTGAAGTGGGCTGACCGTCCTTTCGCCTCGCCTGACCGCGACTATTTAAACTGTGCGTCAGCGACGCACAGAGCCGCACTCCCCCTCCTCGAGCACCGCCCCCTCCCTCGTGTTCGTGCCCAAGCCCCTCTTCCTCTCCGAGCACAGCGGCGGCGATGCCGAAGTCATGGTGCTCCGCGCTGGCAGGCGGGTAGGTGGAAGCTCCTCCTCTGGCGGTTCTTGGCGCTGCCGCCCACACTCTCCGGGCTCGTCGGCGTCCACAGTGGCCGGCTTGTCCGCCAAGGAGGATATCATCATCTCCTCCGATGACGAGGAGGACCAGGCGCCGCCGCCGCCGCCCCGACTCCTCAAGGTGGCCGCTCTGATGGATAAATATTTCGTCCATTAGATTGAGATCACATGGGCCCGTCCCCACCATCACCTGCGCACATCAAGCAGGAGCCGCCGTCTCCACCACGCCACCGCGTGAAGCGTGAGCCGACGTCCCAGCTTTGACCTGTGAAAAGGACGAGCTGGCCTCGCCCCAACACAATCGCGGCGTCCTGACCGGACGCCACATGAAGGACGTGTTGGGGAACGTTGCATGGAAAAGAAAACAAAAAATTACGCACACGCAAGATCTATCCATGGAGATGCATAGCTAGGAGAAGGGAGAGTATGTCTATGTACCCTCGTAGACCATGAAGCGGAAGCGTTTATCAACGCGGTTGATGTAGTCGTACACCTTCACGATCCAACCGATCAAGTACCGAACGTACGGCACCTCTGCGTTCAGCACATGTTCAGCTCGATGACGTCCTCGTCTTCTTAATCTGGCAAGACGGGCGAAGTAGTAGATGAGTTCCGGCAGCACGACGACGTGATAACGGTGGTGGTGAACTTGTTCCGCAGGGCTTCGCCGTGCACTGCAGAAAAACTAGACGGAGGATGAAACCGGGGAGAGGGGCGCCGCACACGGCTTATGGATTGTCGTGGGTGTGTGGCGCCCCCTCCCTATATATATATATATATATATATATATATATATATATAGCCAGGGTGCGCCCCAAGGGTGGCCGCCGGCCCCCTTGGACGCCTGCCCTATGGCGCCCCCCTTCCTTATTTGCACTCGGGGGGAAGGAAAGGGGAGGAGAGGGAAGGCAAGGGGAGGCCGACTCCCCTCCTTCCTTTTCTCCCCAAGGGCTGCAGCCAGAGGAGGGGCGCGCCAGCTCCTTGTGCGCTGGTTTTTTTTAGGGGTAAAACTCCAAGTTTATTCATGAAAGTCCACCTGAAGTGGGATACATCTGGTGTCGTGGGGAACACCAAACCAGACATGGCGTCCTGGACCTCTAGACAAAGAAAAATTGGCTAATCTATGTGCTTCATAATTAACAGCACGACTCTCAAAAGTAAAAGTACAATGAAACGAAGATGCTTTCAGATTTATTTCACTAATGATTGCTCCATATAGACCCCGGGCACTCCTGCTAATATCCGAAACTACCTGTTGACAGTCGGATGCCACAACAAAATTTTGAATTCCCAGGTCTTCTGCAAGGGCTAGCACCTCCCGACATGCAACTGCTTCTAGAGATGCTGGATCGGTGACTCCTTCGACACTAGAGCAGAACTCCCAAGAAAATTTACCCCTTCATCCCTGCAGATCGCCGCGGCAGAGCCTCCTGTTCTTCCCCGAACTCCCGCGTCGACATGTATTTTATAGTATCCTGTAGGTGGCTTCTTCGGCCGCATGTTCCTTTGCATTGGCATCGACGTGCCCCCAACCTTTTGCTGTTGATTACCTCTTATTACTCCTTGTGGGCTGGTGTGCTCCCCTCGTTTGGCCCATATGGCCCATTAACCTCCCGGGGCTTCCTGGAACCCCTTCCAGTGATCCGATGATTACCCGGTACATTCCGAAACCTTTCCGGTGACCAAATAGCATCGTTCTATATATCAATCTTTACCTCCGGACCATTCCGGAGCTCCTCGTCATGTCCGTGATCTTATGAGGGACTCCGAGCAACATTCGGTCACCAACTCACATAACTCATATAATACTATATCGTCAACGAACATTAAGCGTGCGGACCCTACGGGTTCGAGAATGATGTAGACATGACTGAGACGCCTCTCCGGTCAATAACCAATAGTGGGACCTGTATGCCCATATTGGTTCCTACATATTCTACGAAGATCTTTATCGGTCGAACCTTTATGACAACATACCTAATTCCCTTTGTCTGTCGGTATGTTACTTGTCCGAGATTTGTTCGTCAGTATCTTCATACCTAGTTCAATCTCGTTACCGACAAGTCTCTTTACTCGTTCCGTAATACATCATCTTGTAACTAACTCCTTAGTCACTTTGCTTGCAAGCTTCTTGTGATGTGTATTACCGAGAGGGCCCAGAGATACCTCTCCGATACACGGAGTGACAAATTCCGATCTCGATCCATGCCAACTCAACAGACACCTTCGGAGATACCTGTAGAGCATCTTTATGATCACCCAGTTACGTTGTGACGTTTGATAGCACAAAAGGTATTCCTCCGGTATCCGGGAGTTGCATGATCTCATGATCGAAGGAATATGTATTTGACATTAAGAAAGAAGTAGCAATAAACTGAACGATCATATGCTAAGCTAGTGGATGGGTCTTGTCCATCACATCATTCTCCTAATGATGTGATCCTGTTATCAAGTGACAACTCATGTCTATGGTTAGGAAATCTTAATCATCTTTGATCAACGAGCTAGTCTAGTAGAGGCTCACTAGGGACATGGTATTTGTTTACGTATCCACACATGTATTTAAGTTTCTGGTCAATACAATTCTAGCATGAATAATAAACGTTTGTCATGATTAAGGAAATATAATAATAAACATTTTATTATTGCCTCTAGGGCATATTTCCATCAGTCTCCCACTTGCACTAGAGTCAATAATCTAGTTCACATCGCCATGTGATTAACACCCAAAGAGTTCACTAGAGCCAATAATCTAGTTCACATCGTGATACGTCTCCAACGTATCTATAATTTTTTATTGTTCCATGCTATTATATTATCTGTTTTGGATGTTTTATATGCATTAATATGCTATTTTATATTATTTTTGGGACTAACCTATTAACCTAGAGCCTAGTGCCAGTTCCTGTTTTTTCCCTGTTTTTGAGTTTCGCAGAAAAGGAATACCAAACGGAGTCCAAACGGAATAAAACTTTCGCGATGATCTTTCTTGGACCAAAAGGAAACAAGAGGACTTGGAGTGCAAGTCAGAGAAGCCACGAGGCGACCACAAGGATGGAGGGCGCGCCCAAGGGGGTAGGGCATGCCCCCACCCTTGTGGGCCCCTCGTGCGTCTCCTGACCTAATTCTTTTGCCTATATATACTCTTATATGCCCAAACCACCTGAGGCATCCACGAAAAGACTTTTCCACCGTCCCAACCTTCTGTACCCGTGAGATCCCATCTAGGGACCTTTTCCGGCGTCCTGCCGGAGGGGGATTCGATCACGGAGGGCTTCTACATCAACACCATTGCCCTTCCGATGAAGCGTGAGTAGTTTACCTCAGACCTACGGGTCCATAGCTAGTAGCCAGATGGCTTCTTCTCTCTCTTTGATTCTCAATACCACGTTCTCCTCAATGTTCTTGGAGATCTATTCGATGTAATACTTTTTTGCGGTGTGTTTGCCGAGATCCGATGAATTGTGGATTTATGATCAGCTTATCTATGAATATTATTTGAATCTTCTCTGAATTCTTTTATGCATGATTTGATATCTTTGCAAGTCTCTTCGAACTATCGATTTGGTTTGGCCAACTAGATTGGTTTTTCTTGCAATGGGAGAAGTGCTTAGCTTTGGGTTCAATCTTGCGGTGTCCTTTCCCAGTGATAGTAGGGGCACCAAGGCACGTATTGTATTGTTGCCATCGAGGATAAAAAGATGGGGTTTTCATCATATTGCTTGAGTTAATTCCTCTACATCATGTCATCTTTCTTAATGCATTACTCTGTTCTTCATGAACTTAATACTCTAGATGCAGGCAGGAGTCGGTCGATGTGTGGAGTAATAGTAGTAGATGCAGAATCGTTTCGGTCTACTTGACACGGACGTGATGCCTATATTCATGATCATTGCCTTAGATATCGTCATAACTTTGCGCTTTTCTATCAATTGCTTGGCAATAATTTGTTCACCCACCATATTATTTTCTATCTTGAGAGAAGCCTCTAGTGAAACCTATGGCCCCCGGGTCTATTTTCCATCATACAATCTTTTACTTTCCAATCTACGAGTTTCCGATCTACTATTTTGCAATCTTTTACTTTCCAATCTATAAAACAAAAATACCAAAAAATATTTACTTTACCGCTTATCTATCTCTATCATATCTCACTTTTGCGAGTAACCGAGAAGGGATTGACAACCCCTTATCGCGTTGGGTGCAAGTTTGGTGTTCGTTTGTGCAGGTATTCGGTGACTTGCGTGTTGTCTCCTACTGGATTGATACCTTGGTTCTCAAAACTGAAGGAAATACTTACTCTACTTTGCTGCATCACCCTTTCCTGTTCAAGGGAAAAACCAACGCAAGCTCAAGAAGTAGCAGGAAGAATTTCTGGCGCCGTTGCCGGGGAGATCTACACTAAGTCAAGACATACCAAGTACCCATCATAAACTCTCATCTCTCGCATTACATTATTCGCCATTCGCCTCTCGTTTTCCTCTCCCCCACTTCTAAAACTATTTTCGAAAAGTTTGCCTTTTCTTCGCCTCTCTCTCTCTGCCTTTTCTTCGCCCCTCTTCCGTTCGTCTTCTTCGTTTGCTTTTTGTGTGCTTGCTTGTTGGATTGCTTGCTTTATCACGATAACTTCAGAGAATACCAAACTATGTGATTTTTCCAACACCAATAAAAATGATTTTATTAGTACTCCGATTGCTCCCACTACTAATGTAGAATCTTATGAAATTAATGCCGCTTTGCTGAATCTTGTTATGAAAGATCAATTTTCTGGCCTTCCTAGTGAAGATGCCGCATCCCATCTAAACAATTTCGTTGATTTGTGTGATATGCAGAAGAAGAAAGATGTGGATAATGATATTGTTAAATTGAAACTATTTCCGTTCTCACTACGAGACCATGCTAAAACTTGGTTTTCATCTTTGCCTAAAAATAGTATTGATTCATGGAATAAGTGTAAAGATGCTTTTATTTCCAAGTATTTTCCTTGCGCTAAGATCATCTCCCTTAGGAACGATATTATGAATTTTAAACAACTTGATCATGAGCATGTTGCACAATCTTGGGAGAGAATGAAATTGATGATACAAAATTGCCCTACTCATGGTTTGAATTTGTGGATGATTATACAAAAATTTTATGCCGGATTGAATTTTGCTTTTAGAAATCTTTTAGATTCGGCCGCGGGAGGCACTTTTATGGAAATTACCCTAGAAGAAGCTACTAAACTTCTAGATAATACTATGGTTAATTATTCTCAATGGCATACCGAAAGATCTTCCACTAGTAAAAAGGTGCATGCAATTGAAGAGATTAATGTTTTGAGTGGAAAGATGGATGAACTTATGAAATTGTTTGCTAGCAAGAGTGTTTCTTTGGATCCCAATGATATGCCTTTATCCACTTTGATTGAAAATAATAATGAATCTATGGATGTGAATTTTGTTGGTAGGAACAATTTTGGTAATAACGCGTATAGAGGCAATTTTAATCCTAGGCCGTTTCCTAGTAATTCCTCTAATAATTATGGAAATTCCTACAACAATTCTTATGGAAATTATAATAAGATGCCCTCTGAATTTGAGAATAGTGTTAAAGAATTTATGAGTTCACAAAAGAATTTCAATGCTTTGATTGAAGAAAAATTGCTTAAGATTGATGATTTGGCTAGGAACGTGGATAGAATTTCTCTTGATGTTGATTCTTTGAAACTTAGATCTATCCCACCCAAGCATGATATCAATGAGTCTCTCAAGGCTATGAGAATTTTCATTGATGAGTGCAAAGAAAGAACCGCTAAGATGCATGCTAAAAAAGATTGGTTTGTAAAAATGTGTTCTTCTAGTTTCCGTGGAAATAATGATGAAGATCTTAAAGTGATTGATGTGACTCCTATTGAATCTTTGTTTTCCAATATAAATCTTTATAAATATGGGACTGAAGATGAGTCAACTTTAGTTAGAAGGCGTCCCAATGATTCGGAGTTTTAGATCTTGATGCAAAAATTGATAAAAGTGGATTGGATAGGTCAAAACTTTAAGTAGCAATGAACCCACTCTTTTGGATTTCAAGGAATTTAATTATGATAATTGTTCTTTAATAGATTGTATTTTCTTGTTGCAATCCGTGTTGAATTCTCCTCATGCTTATAAACAAAACAAAGCTTTTACTAAACATATCGTTGATGCTATGATGCAATCTTTTGAAGAAAAGCTTGAATTGGAAGTTTCGATCCCTAGAAAACTTTATGATGAGTGGGAACCTACTATTAAGATTAATATTAAAGATTATGAATGCCATGCTTTGTGTGATTTGGGTGCTAGTGTTTCCACGATTCCAAAAACTTTGTGTGATGTATTAGGTTTCCGTGAATTTGATGATTGTTCTTTAAGTTTGCATCTTGCGGATTCCACTATTAAGAAACCTATGGGAAGGATTAATGGTGTTCTTATTGTTTCAAATAGTAATTATGTGCCCGTAGATTTCATTGTTCTTGATATAGATTGCAATCCTACATGTCCTATTATTCTTGGTAGACCTTTCCTTAGAACGATTGGTGCATTTATTGATATGAAAGAAGGAAACATTAGATTTCAATTTCCGTTAAGGAAGGGCATGGAACACTTTACAAGAAAGAAAATTAAATTGCCTTATGAATCTATTATGAGAGCCACTTATGCATTGCATACCAAAGATGACAATACTTAGATCTATTCGTATTTTTTATGCCTAGCTAAGGGCGTTAAACAATAGCGCTTGTTGGGAGGCAACCCAATTTTATTCTTGTTTTTGCTTTTTAGGTTCTGTTTTACAATAAATAATTCATCTAGCCTCTGGTTAGATGTGGTTTTAAGTTTTAATTAGTGTTTGTGCCAAGTAAGACCTTTGGGATAGCTTACGGTGATAGTTGATTTGATCTTGCTGAAAAACAGAAACTTTTGCACCCAGAAAAATAATTTTTATAATTTACAGAAGAGTTATTTTGAGTTGATTCTTTTTTCATAAGATTAATAAACAAATTTATTAGGTCTTCCTAATTTTTCAGAGTTTTTGGAGTTACAGAAGTATTCGAGATTTCCATATTGCTACAGACTATTCTGTTTTTGACAGATTCTGTTTTCTATGTGTTGTTTGCTTATTTTGATGAATCTATGGGTAATATCGGGGGGTATGAACCATGGAAAAGTTGGAATACAGTAGATATTACACCAATATAAATAAATAATGAGTTCACAACAGTACCAAAAGTGGTGATTTATTTTCTTATACTAACGGAGCTTATGAGATTTTCTGTTGAGTTTTGTGTTGTGAAGTTTTCAAGTTTTGGGTAAGGATTTGATGGACTATGGAATAAGGAGTAGCAAGAGCCTAAGCTTGGGGATGCCCAAGGCACCCCAAGGTAATATTCAAGGGTAACCAAGAGCCTAAGCTTGGGAATGCCCCGGAAGGCATCCCCTCTTTCGTCTTCGTCTATCGGTAACTTTACTTGAGGCTATATTTTATTCACCACATGATATGTGTTTTGCTTGGAGCTTCTTGTATGATTTGAGTCTTTGCTTTTTAGTTTGCCACAGTCATCCTTGCTGTACACACCTTTTGAGAGAGACATGCATGAATCGTGATTTATTAGAATATTCTTTGTGCTTCACTTATATCTTTTGAGCTAGGCAATTTTGCTCTAGTGCTTCACTTACATCTTTTTAGAGCACGGCGGTGGCTTTATTTTATAGAAATTGATGAACTCTCATGCTTCACTTATATTATTTTTGAGAGTCTTTAAAACAGCATGGTAATTTGCTTTGGTTATACATTTAGTCCTAATATGATAGGCATCCAAGAGGGATATAATAAAAACTTTCATATATAGTGCATTGAATACTATGAGAAGTTTGATTCCTTATGATTGTTTTGAGATATGAAGATGGTGATATTAGAGTCATGCTAGTGAGTAGTTTTGAATTTGATAAGTACTTGTGTTAAGGTTTGTGAGTCCCGTAGCATGCACGTATGGTGAACCGTTATGTAACGAAGTTGGAGCATGAGATATTTTTTGATTGTCATCCTTTGTGTGGAGGTCGGGATTGCGCGATGGTTAAATCCTACCAACCCTTCCCCTAGGAGCATGCGTCTAGTACTTTGTTTCGATGACTAATAGATTTTTGCAATAAGTATGTGAGTTCTTTATGACTAATGTTGAGTCCATGGATTATACGCACTCTCAACCTTCCACCTTTGCTAGCCTCTCTAGTGCCGCACAACTTTCGCCGGTACCATAAACCCATCATATACCTTCCTAAAAACAGCCACCATACCTACCTATTATGGCATTTCCATAGCCATTCCGAGATATATTGCCATGCAACTTTCCACCGTTCCGTTTATTATGACACGCATCATCATTGTCATATTGCTTTGCATGATCATGTAGTTGACATCATATTTGTGGCAAAGCCACCGTTCATAATTCTTTCATACATGTCACTCTTGATTCATTGCACATCCCGGTACACCGCCGAAGGCATTCATATAGAGTCATATTTTGTTCTAGTATCGAGTTGTAATTTTTGAGTTGTAAGTAAATAGAAGTATGATGATTTTCATTATTAGAGCATTGTCCCATGTGAGGAAAAAAAGAGAAAAGAAAGAAAGAAAAAAAAAAGAAGAAGAAAAAAGAAAAGAGAAAAGAAAAAAAAGAAGAAAGAAAAAAAAAGGAAGAAAAAAAAAGAGGAAAAAAGAGAGAAGGGGCAATGTTACTATCCTTTTTCCATACTTGTGCTTCAAAGTAGCACCATGATCTTCATGATAGAGAGTCTCCTATGTTGTCACTTTCATATACTAGTGGGAGTTTTTCATTATAGAACTTGGCTTGTATATTCCAACGATGGGCTTCCTCAAATTGCCCTAGGTCTTCATGAGCAAGCAAGTTGGATGCACACCCACTTAGTTTTCTTTTTGAGCTTTCATAAACTTATAGCTCTAGTGCATCCGTTGCATGGCAATCCCTACTCACTCACATTGATATCTATTGATGGGCATCTCCATAGCCCGTTGATACACCTAGTTGATGTGAGACTATCTCCCTCTTTTTGTCTTCTCCACAACCACCTTCTATTCCACCTATAGTGCTATGTCCATGGCTCACGCTCATGTATTGCGTGAAAGTTGAAAAAGTTTGAGAATACTAAAGTATGAAACAATTGCTTGGCTAAAACCGGGGTTGTGCATGATTTGAGTATTTTGTGTGATGAAGATGGAGCATAACCAGACTATATGATTTTGTAGGGATAAGCTTTCTTTGGCCATGTTATTTTGAGAAGACATAATTATCTTGTTAGTATGCTCGAAGTATTATTGTTTTTATGTCAATATTAAACTTTTGTTTTGAATCATACGGATCTAAACATTCATGCCACAATAAAGAAATTACATGGATAAATATGTTAGGTAGCATTCCACATCAAAAATTCTGTTTTTATCATTTACCTACTCGAGGACGAGTAGGAATTAAGCTTGGGGATGCTTGATACGTCTCCAACGTATCTATAATTTTTGATTTTTCCATGCTATTATATTATCTGTTTTGGATGTTTTATATGCATTAATATGCTATTTTATATTATTTTTGGGACTAACCTATTAACCTAGAGCCCAGTGCCAGTTCCTGTTTTTCCCTGTTTTTGAGTTTCGCAGAAAAGGAATACCAAACGAAGTCCAAATGGAATAAAACTTTCGCGATGATCTTTCTTGGGCCAAAAGGAAACCAGGGGACTTGGAGTGCAAGTCAGAGAAGCCACGAGGCGGCCACAAGGACGTAGGGCGCGCCCAGGGGGGTAGGGCGCGCCCCCACCCTTGTGGTCCCCTCGTGCGTTTCCTGACCTAATTCTTTTGCCTATATATACTCTTATATGCCCAAACCACCAGAGGCATCCACGAAAAGACTTTTCCACCACCGCAACCTTCTGTACCCGTGAGATCCCATCTAGGGACCTTTTTTGGCGTCCTGCCGGAGGGGGATTCGATCACGGAGGGCTTCTACATCAACACCATTACCCTTCCGATGAAGCATGAGTAGTTTACCTCAGACCTACGGGTCCATAGCTAGTAGCTAGATGGCTTCTTCTCTCTCTTTGATTCTCAATACCACATTCTCCTCAATGTTCTTGGAGATCTATTCGATGTAATACTTTTTTGTGGTGTGTTTGCCGAGATCCGATGAATTGTGGATTTATGATCAGCTTATCTATGAATATTATTTGAATCTTCTCTGAATTCTTTTATGCGTGATTTGATAAATTTGCAAGTCTCTTCGAACTATCGATTTGGTTTGGCCAACTAGATTGGTTTTTCTTGCAATGGGAGAAGTGCTTAGCTTTGGGTTTAATCTTGCGGTGTCCTTTCCCAGTGACAGTAGGGGCAGCAAGGCACGTATTGTATTATTGCCATCGAGGATAAAAAGATGGGGTTTTCATCATATTGCTTGAGTTAATTCCTCTACATCATGTCATCTTTCTTAATGCGTTACTCTGTTCTTCATGAACTTAATACTCTAGATGCAGGCAGGAGTCGGTCGATGTGTGGAGTAATAGTAGTAGATGCAGAATCGTTTCGGTCTACTTGACACGAACATGATGCCTATATTCATGATCATTGTCTTAGATATCGTCATAACTTTGCGCTTTTCTATCAATTACTCGGCAGTAATTTGTTCACCCACTGTATTATTTTCTATCTTGAGAGAAGCCTCTAGTGAAACCTATGGCCCCCGGGTCTATTTTCCATCATACAATCTTTTACTTTCCAATCTACGAGTTTTCGATCTACTATTTTGCAATCTTTTACTTTCCAATCTATAAAACAAAAATACCAAAAAATATTTACTTTACCATTTATCTATCTCTATCAGATCTCACTTTTGCGAGTAACCGATAAGGGATTGACAACCCCTTATCGCGTTGGGTGCAAGTTTGGTGTTTGTTTGTGCAGGTATTCGGTGACTTGCGTGTTGTCTCCTACTGGATTGATACCTTGGTTCTCAAAACTAAGGGAAATACTTACTCTACTTTGCTGCATCACCCTTTCCTCTTCAAGGGAAAAACCAACGCAAGCTCAAGAAGTAGCACATCGCCATGTGATTAACACCCAAAGAGTTCACTAAGGTGTGATCATGTTTTGCTTGTGAGAGAGGTTTTTAGTCAACGAGTCTTCCATATTCAGATTCGTAAGTATTTTGCAAATTTCTATGTCTACAATGCTCTGCATGGAGCTACTCTAGCTAATTTCTCCTACATTCAATACGTATCCAGATTGAGACTCAGAGTCATCCGAATCGGTGTCAAAGCTTTCATTGACGTAACCCTTTACGACGAACTCTTTATCACCTCCATAACCGAGGAATAATTCCTTAGTCCTCTCAGGTAACTAAGGATAATTTTGACCGCTGTCTAGTGATCACTACTGTACCACCTTGCCAAACTCATGGCAAGGCACACAATAGGTCTGGTACACAACATGGCATACTTTATAGAATCTAAGGCTGAGGCATAGGGAATGACTTTCATTCTCTCTCTATCTTCTGCTGTGGTCGGGCTTTGAGTCTTACTCAACTTCACACCTTGCAACACAGGCAAGAACCCTTTCTTTGACTGGTCCATTTTGAACTTCTTCAGAACTTTGTCAAGGTATGTGCTTTGTGAAAGTCCTATTAAGCGTCTCGATCTATCCCTATAGATCTTGATGCCCAATATATAAGCAGCTTCACCGAGGTCTTTCATTGAACAATTCTTATTCAAGTATCCTTTTATGTTATCCAGAAATTCTATAACATTTCCAATCAACAATATGCATCCACATATAATATCAGAAATGCTACAGAGCTCCCACTCACTTTCTTGTAAATACAGGCTTCACCGTAAGTCTGTATAAAACCATATGCTTTGATCACATCATCAAAGCGTACATTCCAACTCCGAGATGCTTGCACCAGTCCATAGATAGATCGCTGGAGCTTGCATATTTTAGTAGCATGTTTAGGATCGACAAAACCTTCTGGTTGCATCCTATACAACTCTTCCTTAAGAAACCTGTTAAGGAATGCAGTTTTGACATCCATTTGCCAGATTACATAATCATAAAATGCGCCAATTGCTAACATGATTCGGACAGACTTAAGCATCGCTACGGGTGAGAAAGTCTCATCGTAGTCAACCCATTGAACTTGTCGAAAACCTTTCGCGACAAGTCAAGCTTTATAGACAGTAATATGACCATCAGCATCCGTCTTCCTCTTGAAGATCCATTTATTTTCAATGGCTTGCCGATCATCGGGCAAGTCCCCAATGTCCATACTTTGTTCTCATATATGGATCCTATCTCAGATTTCATGGCCTCAAGCCATTTGTCGGAATCTGGGATCATCATAGCTTCTTAATAGTTCGTAGGTTCACCGTTGTCTAAAAACATGACTTCCAGGACAGGATTTTTGACGACCCCGGCTTAATCGTGCACTAACCATACACGCAAATGCACACGATTAAGCCTAAGGACTCACTTGAAGATATCACAACACAACTCTAAAACATAAAGAAATTCATACAAGCTTTATATTACAAGCCAGGGCCTCGAGGGCTCGAATACATAGCTCGATGGCATACAAGTGTCAGTGGAAGCATCAGATATCTGGGTGCAGATATATTACAGAAAGAGAGATAAGCCTTCACAGAGGCGGGGCAAAATAAAATACTACGATCAAAAAGGCGTGGGCCTCCTGCCCTGGACCCTCCGATCCTACTCCTGGTCGTCAGACGGCTCCTCGTAGTAGTAGTACTCTCCGGGCTGGTAGTAGTAGTGGTCGTCGACGGGGGCGTCTGGCTCAGGGGCTCCGACGTCTGGTGGCATCAAAAGGGATATGGGGAAAAAGAAAGTAAAGCGAACGTGAGTACTCATCCGAAGTACTCGGCAAGCAAGGATCTATACTACATATGCAACATTTTCAAAGGAGGGCTGTTTTGGTGGACTGGGCTGCAGAAATGCCGGAATAGAGGGGAAAGCCTAGTCCTATCAAAGACTAGCATCTTCAGCTTCTTCAACAGTCTTGCAGCATTAGAAGAGAGCAGAATATCATAATGTAAAGTATAGTAGTAATGTCATCAACGTCGGCCAGAGATTCTTCCTTGACTCCCTGCGAGAAAGCAATCCTAGGGTCGTACTATCCAGTTCTCATCTCAAGTTCTAGTTGTACCGATCGGGATACAACTCCGAGTGTCCGTTACCGTAGGACAGGCTATCGATAGAAGTTTCTTCCCTGTAGGGGTGCACCAAGTTACCCACCACGCTCACTTAACTCCGACCGGACACACTTTTCTGGGTCATGCCCGACCTCGGCTAAGCAACACGCCGCAACCCGACCAAATACTTAACAGAGAGGTCAGCACGCCGGTCTAAACCTATGCCCCCAGGGGTCTTGGGCCATCGCCCCAGGAACTCCTGCACGTTGCGTCAGGCGGCCGAGAGCAGACCTAGCAACCCCTTAATACAAGCGCAGTTGCGTAACCAGTCCAACTCGGCGCGCACCGCTCAGTCACTGGCGTCCGTTAAGCTCCGGCTGAAGTATACGACGCAGAATGCCCGTACTATGCCCACGTGATGGTTAGTGCTATCAGGCCAGGGGCCCCTTGGATCAAATATCCAAACCGTTTAGTGGTTTAGGAGTACGCGGAAACGAGCAGAGACTCACGATTGATGTGACCCCGTCACCCCATCTCGAGGACTTGCGGCAAGGGCTAAGAATGCCCGGCCATGCCTCGTAGTTATCTCGCGGGCACCTCTCAGGTCAACCCGACTCCACATCACTTCGCATTCATGCTCGCGCGGGTACCCCTCAGGGCCGACCCATCTTTAGTGCTTCTGGATTATTTACTATTTACTATTTCTTTGAGGAAATTTATTTGGCACTTATGAATTTGAGTTGATTTTCAGGATGGAGTTTGAATTATTTTGGTTAACCACTATGTTTAGGCACTGCAAATGATATGACTTGGCATTATTAGCAGCTGATCACAGTGGTAGTTACACAGGGGTGTTACAAGTTCTCCTCCTCTAAAAGAAATTCTCGTCCCGAGAATTTAGGAGGTGGAAGGAAAGAGGTCGGGATATTCTTCCCGAAGATGATCCTCGCGTTCCCAAGTGGCTTCATCTTCAGTGTGATTCGACCACTGCACTTTCAGGAACTTGGTCGTCTTCTGACGAGTTCGACGTTCAGCTTCATCAAGGATGCGGATCGGATGCTCCTTATAAGACAAATCGTCTTGCAGTTGAAGCATCTCGTGATCCACTGCACAGTGCGGAGATTCCTTGAAGCATTTACGGAGTTGTGACACGTGGAAGACATCATGGATATGGGAGAATTGTGGCGGCAACTCCAATTTATAAGCCACTTGTCCACGTCTGGCTACAATGCGAAAGGGACCAATATAGCGAGGAGCTAGCTTGCCCTTGATTCCGAAACGACGGGTGCCCTTCATAGGAGTGACACGCAGATAAGCTTGATCACCCGGTTGATAAGTCAGACCCCATCACTTGCGATCATAATTGCTTTTCTGACGGTCCTGAGCTGCTTTGAGATTTTCTCGGACAATTCTGACTTGTTCTTCAGCATGTTGGATAATGTCCGGTCCAACGAGAGGTCGTTCCCCAGTTTCTGACCAATTTAGAGGGGTTCGACACTTACGTCCATATAGCACTTCGAATGGAGCCATCTTCAAGCTGGCTTGATAGCTGTTATTATAAGAGAATTCGGCAAACGGAAGAGATTCTTCCCACTTCTTACCGAATGATATAACACAAGCCCAAAGCATATCTTCAAGCACTTGATTTACTCGCTTGACTTGGCCTTGGGATTGGGGATGATAAGTTGAACTCCATGTAATGTGAGTTCCCATAGCTTCTTGAAAACTTTCCCAGAACTTGGACGTGAAAAGACCGCCACGGTTTGAACTGATCTCCTTCGGAATACCGTGGAGTGAAACGATTCTGGAGATATACAGTTCTGCTAGTTGGCTAGCAGTGATAGTCTCCTTGACAGGCAGAAAATGAGCAACCATGGAAAGTTGGTCAACGACGACAAGAATAGCATTGTGACCTTTTTGAGACTTGGGAAGACCAGTAATGAAATCCATCTGCACTTTATCCCACTTCCATAGAGGAATAGGGAGTGGTTGAAGAATTCCAGCAGGCTTCTGATGTTCTGCTTTCACGTGACGACATACGTCACATTCAGCAACATATCGAGCAATGTCCTGCTTCATTTTGGACCACCAGTACCTCTGTCGAAGATCGCGATACATCTTGGTGCTACCCGGATGGGTAGACAGCGGTGTATCATGAGCCTCCTTCATGACCTTGTCAGTCATAAGCTCGAAGCGAGGTACTACGATGCGGTCTCTGAAATATAATGTTCCATCTTCAGCAACTGAGAAATCCCTGTACTTATCAAGGTGAAGCTCTTTCTTCATCAAGTCAATTTCAGCATCTTTGGCTTGCGCTTCCTTAACAGCCTTTTGAAGGTCTGGTTGTACCACAAGGTTATTAAGAGAACTGTGACGCCCCCGGCTTAATCGTGCACTAATCATACACGCAAATGCGCACGATCAAACCTAAGGACTCACTTGACGATATCACAACACGACTCTAAAATATAAATAAAGTCATACAAGCTTAATATTACAAGCCAGGGCCTCGAGGGCTCGAATACATAGCTCGATGGCATACAAGCGTCAGCGGAAGCATTAGATATCTGAGTACAGATATATTACAGAGAGAGAAATAGGCCTTCACAGAGGCGGGGTAAAATAAAATACTACGATCGAAAGGCGTAGGCCTCCTGCCCTGGACCCTCCAATCCTACTCCTGGTCGTCAGCCGGCTCCTCGTAGTAGTAGTACTCGCCAGGCGGGTAGTAGTACTGGTCGTCGGCTGGGGCTTCTGACTCAGGGGCTCCGTCGTCTGGTGGCATCAAAAGAAATATGGGGGAAAAAGAAAATAAAGCAAACGTGAGTACTCATCCGAAGTACTCAGCAAGCAAGGATCTACACTACATATGCATCATTGTCAAAGGAATGGCTGTATATGTGGACTGGGCTGCAGAAATGCCAGAGTAGAGGGGGAAAGCCTAGTCCTATCGAAGACTAGCATCTTCAACAATCTTCGACAGTCTTGCAGCATCAGGAGAGAGCAGATGAACATAATGTAAAGTAGTAGTAGTAATATCATCAACCTCGACCTGAGATCCTTTCTCGACTCCCTGCGAGAAAGCAATCCCAGAGCCGTACTATCCAATTCTCATCACATGTTCTAGTTGTACCGATCGGGATACAACTCCGAGTGTCCGTTACCGTAGGACAGGCTATCGATAGAAGTTTCTTCCCTGCAGGGGTGCACCAACTTACCCACCACGCTCGCTTAACTCCGGCCGGACACACTTTTCTGGGTCATGCCCGGCCTCGGCTAAGCAACACGCCGCAACCCGACCGAATACCTAACAGAGAGGTCAGCATGCCGGACTAACCTATGCGCCCAGGGGTCTTGGGCCTTCGCCCCAGGAACTCCTGCACGTTGCGTACGCGGCTGAAAGCAGACCTAGCAACCCCTTATACAAGCGCAGTTGCGTTCCCAGTCCAATTCAGCGCGCGCCGCTCAGTCGCTGACGTCCATTAAGCTTCGGCTGAAGTATACGACGCAGAACGCCCATACTATGCCCACGTGATGGTTAGTGCTATCGGGCCAGAGGCCCCTCGGATCAAATATCCAAACCGTAGTGGATTAGGAGCGCGCGGAAACGAGCAGAGACTCACGATCGATGTGACCCCGTCGCCCCGTCTCGAGGACTTGCGGCAAGGGCTAAGAATGCCCGGCCACGCCTCGTAGTTATCTCGCGGGCACCATCCAGGTCAACCCGACTCCACATCACTTCGCAATAAGCTCGCGCAGGTACCCCTCAGGGCCGACCCGTCTTTAGTATCGTGGTTCATAGTCAAGTCATAATATCCAAGGTAACTGTGTGTCGGACAACGAAGGGAACCCTGAGGAATCACCCTCGATGGAATTCCCGCTCGATGTTATCATCAAGGTGAACGAAGGAGGAATCACCCTCGAGGTCCACCTTGAGGAGTTGCGCGACGACGTCGTTATCGGGGGTGGTGTAGGAGGAATCACCCTCGCTTACCACGACCGAGTAACTAACCTACAAGGTTAACATCAGAAGTGCTGACGAGGTATCACCCTCGGCACTCGATGGTAACCCAGCAGTGTCGGCAACTAAGGGGAAGTGATGTGCGGTGCCATGGTCTAGTCTTCAATCCCGATGATCGGGTCTTCTGATGTCCAGCAGGGCAGTCGGGATCAAGTGGGGGTCTCGGTCGTGTCTCTACCCACCTTATACTAAGCAGTCTAGGATAACCGGTAAGGTAACAAAGCAGGGTACAATAATCAGGCTATGCAGCAGATATAGGAAAAGAGTAGCAGTAGCAGTTCTAATGCAAGCATAAGAGAGAAGAGAGTAGGCGATATATGCATGCTCAAAATGGGGGTGCTTGCCTGTTTGCTCGGGGGCAAGGGCAAGGTCTTCAGTAGTATCGTCGGGGACGTAGTCGTACTCCTGTGCGGCGTCTGCCTCGGGAGCTACGTCAACGTCGGGGTCTACCGAGAGAGAAGAGGGGGAAGAAACAGGTAAACATAATGCAAACAGATGCAATACGGTGCGTGTGATGCTATGATGCAGTGTAGGGTTGCCTAATTATGCATCTAAGTCATTTTAGTTATTTTTAGAATTATTCTGGGATTTAATATCCGACGTGTGTGCACTATTCATCTGCCGGATACGGGTCCGGAGTTACGAGTTCTTCTACGTAGGGGGTTCCGATGAAGAAACAGACGGCACGATCAGACTCGGCTCGTCGTTCTGAGCAAGTTTCATGTATAAACTTTTTCAATCTGAGCTACGGTTTAAAAGATATGAATTTTCAAAGTTTATTTGAATTTTTGGAATTATTTTTATTAATCAGAAAAGGAAATATGACGTCAGCATGATGTCATGCTGACATCAGCAAGTCAACAGCCGGCTGTACCGGTCAAACCTGACATGTGGGTCCAGTGGGACCCACATGTCAGCCTCTGTTTCTTTAACCAGTGAATTAGTTTAATTACCAGGATTAATTAGGGGGTGGACCCCACATGTCAGTGAGACATTAGGTTAATTAGATTTTTTTTTTACTTCTAATTTGTTTTAACTAAATAAACAGAAAGGCGGGGCCCGCCTGTCAGCGGCTGGGCCGGTCCAGTCAGCACTGCTGACTGGTCAACTGGCCGGCGGGGCCCCTGGGGCCCACGGGTCAGTGACCCTGGAGGTGGCCCCGGACCGGCCACGTCGGCGCCCGGCGCCGGAATTGCGCCGGCGACCAGAAACGCGGCGGCGCGTCGCCGGAGCTCACCGGAATCACGCTACAGAGCTCGTTTCGGGGCGCGCTTGGGCGCGTTCGATAGCTGGCATCCTCGCGCATCTAGCTGAGGCACTCGCCGGACCAGGAGATGACCGGAGCTGGGCCGGCGACGAGATTTGGCGGCGGTGGCATTCGGGAGATCGAGGGAACGGCGTTAGGAGGCACGGGAGGGCTCGGGCTTGAGCTCACCGGGCTCCTGGGAGCATCAGGAGCTCAGTGCCGTGCTCAGATAAGCACGACAGTGGCTATGGCCACGGCGGCGACGCGAACGGCGGCGAACAAAGCTCGGCCTCGACGTCGGCTAGCTACGGCGTGCGGAGAAGTAAATGGAGAAGAGTGTGAGGTGGAGGAGCTCACCGCGCGGCTCAAGAAAGGCCCCTGACAGATTTGTAGCAGCAGTGGTCGCCGGAGACGAAGGAATCGGCGGCGACCCGAGGTGGAAGACGACTCGCGTGCGGGCGATGCGGGGCTCCTTCACTCCGTCTGGTTGTTCCCGAGGATGCAGACGTCCGCGGCGATCCGTCCTAGCACCTCCAGACGACGCGGGAAGGCTGGTGGCCACGGCGGTGCCAAGACGCGGCGACGGCGGCGTCCTGTGCTCGGATCTGGAGGAAGGGGAAGAGACAGAGCGGCGAGGGAGAGAGATGGGGAATGCCAGGGGAAGCCAGGGGGGTTGAGTGGCTCCGGCCTTATCTCCTCCTCCTCCCTGTAGCGTCGGTGGCGCCGCGGTGTCGCCGGCCGACTGGCGCGCGCGCGCGGCCACGGCGGGGACGACACGGGGAGGAGGGAGACGGCATGGGCCGCTGTTGGACTGGGCCTGCACACTGTGCACTTAGGCCCAGCCAACAATGGCTTTCTCCTTTTTCCTTATTTCTATTTCTCCTTTTCTTTTAACCTCTCCTGTTTTGATTTAGTTAGGAACTTTTAGCATTTGTGTAAAATATGGGACTAGGCTCAGATAATGCTATGCAATATTGTCCTTCACCAAAAAGTGAGTTGGACGAATTTTGAAACTCTTTTGGATTAGAAATGAATTTAATGGATTTAAATAGTGCTGTTTGGGTGCTGTTTCATGTTGTTTGACTCATCAATCATATTCCAAAAATGTTGGTTATGATTTTGCCATGACCACTGGATTATTTGATAATTAATGGACATTTTTCCAGCAGAGTTGGATCAACTTCAACTTACACTTTGAAATTTTAAATTGATTTTCAGATTTGCATTTGAATTGAATTATTAACACATATGACTTGGCACTGCAAATGATGATGACATGACATTATTAACAGCTGATCACTGTGGTCATTACAAGGGGGTGTTACAAGAACCTTGGGGAACAATTCGCAGATTCAGCTGAGTGAGTTCTGCATAAAGACGAGGTTGAGCTCGCCTAACCATGAGGTTGTTGCAATATGACTTGCGGCTTAAGGCATCAGCCATCACGTTAGCCTTGCCCGGGGTGTATGAAATACCGCAGTCATAGTCCGTAATTGTTTCTAACCATCGTTGCTGACGGAGATTAAGATCCGGTTGAGTGAACAAGTACTTCAGACTCTAGTGATCGGTATAAATCTCACACCGATTACCCAGAAGGTAATGTCGCCATAACTTCAATGCATATATCACTGCAGCCAGTTCAAGATCATGCACTGGATAATTTTCTTCATGCGGACGCAATTGACGTGAAGCATACGCAATTACTCTTCGTTCTTGCATTAGGACACAGCCTAATCCTTGACAAGAGGCGTCGCAGTATATGACAAAGTCCTTGCGAGAATCAGGAGGAGCAAGTACTGGAGCAGAAGTAAGCTTGTCCTTGAGGGTCTGGAAACTTTCCTGACATTTGTCTGTCCACTCAAACTTAACGCCTTTGTGGAGCAGATTAGTCAGGGGCTTGGCGGTCTTGGAGAAGTTCTCGACGAATCGGCAACAATAACTGGCTAGACCGAGGAAGCTTCGGACTTGCTTGGCATTCTTTGGAGGAGTCCAGTCAAGGATAGCCTGAACACGCTCCGGGTTAACGACAATACCGTCCTTGGAAATCACATGTCCAAGGTAGGTCACTTCGGAAAGCCAGAATTCACATTTGGAGTACTTGGCATATAACTTGTGGTCTCGAAGCCTCTCCAGAACAAGGCGAAGATGTTCGGCATGTTCTTCCTTATTCTTCGAATATACTAGGATATCATCCAGATATACCACGACGAACTTGTCGAGGTAGTCCATGAATATGTAATTCATTAAGCGGGAGAACGTAGCTGGAGCATTCGTCAGGCCAAATGACATGACAGTGTATTCATAGGAGCCATATCGAGTAACGAATGCAGTCTTTGGAATATCCTCTTCACGAACACGGATCTGGTGATAACCCAACCTCAAGTCGAGTTTAGAGAACACCGAAGATCCAGCAAGTTGATCATATAAGTCATTGATCCGGGGAAGCGGATATTTATTCTGAATGGTTGCCTGGTTGATAGGACGGTAATCTTGAACCAACCTATTCGTACCATCTTTCTTCTTGACAAAGAGAGACGGTGCTCCCCAGGCAGAGGAGCTGGGACGGATGAAGCCCTTCCTAAGTGATTTATCGATTTCTTCCTTAAGCTCGATAAGGTGGTGCGGAGGCATCTTGTAAGGACGCTTCGCGATAGGAGTGGTGCCAGGCTTCAAGTCAATGACGAACTCGACAGCTCTAGCAGGGGGTATTCCTGGAAGTTCTTCTGGAAAAACATCCGGGAAGTCGCAGACAACTGGGATGTTCTCGATTCCCTTAAGTGGAGAAGCGTTCAACGCATTCAAGGCATAAATCTGAGCCTCGGCGTTCTGAGTGATATGAGCTCGGTAGTTCACTAGCTCATCTGATGGATGAAGAAGATGTACAACTTTACTGGCACAATTAATTGAGGCATAGTGAGCCTTCAACCAATCCATTCCCAAGATAAGATCAATCGAGGAGGACTTAAGTATAATGGGAGAAGCGCGGAACTTCAACCCTTCAATATCAATGATGACATCGGGGCTGAACACAAAGGCTCAACACTGGCCCGCGGGAGTGTTCATAGCTAATGAATGGTGTAGCACTTCACTTCTAACGTCATGCATGAGTGCAAAATGTTCTGACATGAATGAATGCGATGCTCCTGAATCAAATAAAACAGTTGCAGGTACTGAATTAACAAGAAGTGTACCCATCACGGTTTCAGGTTGGTCTTGAGCTTCAGCCATATTGACATGATAGTTCTGTCCACGACCATAAGAAGGTCTGACATTGCTGTAGCGAGGCTGAGAATTCCCACGGCCATTACCACGGCCAACAGAAGGAAGAGCTAGCTGATTCTGACTCTGTGAGCAGTCTCTGGCACGGTGACCCGGCTGGCCACACTTGAAGCAGAGTCCATTGTTAGGACATGGTGCAGGCGCTCGAGGTGCTGGAGCTTGCAGAGGCTGCCTCGGTGGTGGAGGAGGCAGACGAGGTGCGGCATAAGCAGGCCTGTACACTGGAGCTGCTGGACGGTACATGCTCTGCGGAATCCAGATGCGGCGCTTCTGGGAAGACGAGCCCGAAGATGAGCCCGCTTCACGAGTACGTCTGGTCGCTTCCTTATGCTTTTTCAGACCAGTCTCGACCATAATAGCCTTATTCACCAAGGTGGCGAAATCAGGGTAGTCTTGAACAAGTAGGGCTAACTGAATGTCATGGTGCAGCCCTTCACGAAACTTCTCCTGCCTTCGATCATCAGTAGGAATGTCTTCTTCAGCATAGCGAGACAAGTCAAGAAACTCGCGCTGATAAACTTCCACAGACTTGTTACCTTGAACGAGACTACGGAACTCGGCTTTCTTCCGGGCTATGACTGCTTGAGGAATATAGCGGGCGCGAAAAGCAATCTTGAATTCTGCCCAAGTGACAACAATTCCCGGAGGTAGAGTCTATATGTGAGTGGCCCACCATTGTGCTGCGGGTCCCTTCAGAATGTATGTCGCGAAAGTGACATAGCTGACAGGGGGAACATCAGCTGACTCCATCTCATAAAAGATGTCACGCAGCTAGTCATCGGCATCCAGCGGATTAACAGTGTTGCGGAATATCGATGGGTTGAGTCGGACAAACTCTGGCAGTGTGATTGAAGCTGGCTGATGGTTGGCATTGGGACGGGGGAATTGTTCCATTATCCCCGTCATGAACTGACGGTTGAGTTCAAACTGTTGCATCATAGCAGCCATATAGTCAGGCGGTGGCGGCGGAGGTGGATTGTTATCTGCCATCCTCCTAAATCAACAGGGGTAGTTTAGTAGAAGCCAATGCGAGTGTTTAGCAACATGCATGATGTAACGCGACGGAATTTAAATAGTACAGCAGATGCTTAATAGTAGTCATTAAGTCATACAGATCCATACAGAGTCGGTTACATTTGGGCAGCATAACGGCGCAAATTCAAAAGCTAGACATGCTAGGCGGCGCGCAGGCACGCGGTAAGGAAGTACACAACGAGACATAGCAAAGGCTACATCAACGTCGGAGAAAACCACTGAAATGGGGTAGCTGCAAGTGCAGACGACGGACGTTCGTCGCAGAAGGATCCTGTGCTCCATGTGCACTCTGATGCAGAACCCGGTCTTGAGCTGTAAGAAGAGGTCCACGCGCAGGCGTGTGACCTCCCACAGCAGGCCAATCGATCCCTGATGGCATCTCTGTCCTGCTCGGGTAAAGAATGTGCTCCGGATGTATCCCTACACGAACAGCTGGTAGCAACTGCGTCATAACCTCGTAGAGTCGTGCTCGAGTGGCAAACAACTAGACAGCAAGAGCGCGAACAGTGCGATCCAGAGCCTGAGTACAGTGAATCAGAACTCGCTGATCGTAGCGACGAGGCTCGTACGGGGCACAGACAGCTGTGTAGTATCCAGTAGCATCTCCAGCAGGGACATACGGAATGTACCGATACTCAGAGGCATCCAAGTCAGCGCTGAACTGTCCTCGAAGACGTGCAACAACAGAGTAGGCGGCATCATGGACTGCCATCTCAATCGTCACGCCGATACCGTGAAAACGGTGTAGCTCAATGTCAGAGTCATCCTGCTGATCGTAGATGCGAACATCAGCATAGTACTGCTCCTGGTTGAACTCACGATAAACCTCGTAGACCATGTACTCGGGGCACCAGCGGTATCCCAGCCTGATCAAGAGGGCGATCAGAACAGCTGGAAACCCAGGGACGTCTCGAGCACAGGTGCGAAGCACAAGCTGCGTCGTAGGGCGAGGTGGAAACAGACGGTCCATCTGAAACAGAGAAGATTCAGGATTGTCATTCGACGATGAGAAATATAGAAGATCTCGAATTGAAAGGTTAAACAAAACAATGGAAAGGAAAATGATTATCAGACTAATCAAATCAATGACAGGGAAATCGCACTGAATCCAGCTCTCCGGGTGGATAGAAGTTACGAGATCCTAAGTGTCGGTGTTAGTAAATTTTATTAAACTCGAATAGAAGAGAGGTTAGAGTCCCAGAGTAAAGATGAGGAATAAAAGATCCTAATACCACCCAGTTGGCGACGTGGGCCCATAAGCCACACAGCCAAGTTAGTAAAACAGTTTTTGACGTCTAGACTCAACTTCGGCCAAGGAATTAGATAGGGGGATTCCTAGAGGCAGTCGGCTCTGATACCAACCTGTGACAACCCTGGCTTAATCGTGCACTAACCATACACGCAAATGCACATGATTAAGCCTAAGGACTCACTTGAAGATATCACAACACAACTCTAAAACATAAATAAATTCATACAAGCTTTATATTACAAGCCAGGGCCTCGAGGGCTCGAATACATAGCTCGATGGCATACAAGTGTCAGCGGAAGCATCAGATATCTGGGTACAGATATATTACAGAAAGAGAGATAAGCCTTCACAGAGGCGGGGCAAAATAAAATACTACGATCGAAAAGGCGTGGGCCTCCTGCCCTGGACCCTCCGATCCTACTCCTGGTCGTCAGACGGCTCCTCGTAGTAGTAGTACTCTCCGGGCTGGTAGTAGTAGTGGTCGTCGACGAGGGCGTCTGGCTCAGGGGCTCCGATGTCTGGTGGCATCAAAAGGGATATGGGGAAAAAGAAAGTAAAGCAAACGTGAGTACTCATCCGAAGTACTCGGCAAGCAAGGATCTATACTACATATGCAACATTTTCAAAGGAGGGCTGTTTTGGTGGACTGGGCTGCAGAAATGCCGGAATAGAGGGGAAAGCCTAGTCCTATCGAAGACTAGCATCTTCAGCTTCTTCAACAGTCTTGCAGCATTAGAAGAGAGCAGAATAACATAATGTAAAGTATAGTAGTAATGTCATCAACCTCGGCCAGAGATTCTTCCTCGACTCCCTGCGAGAAAGCAATCCCAGAGCCGTACTATCCAGTTCTCATCTCAAGTTCTAGTTGTACCGATCGGGATACAACTCCGAGTGTCCGTTACCGTAGGACAGACTATCGATAGAAGTTTCTTCCCTGCAGGGGTGCACCAAGTTACCCACCACGCTCACTTAACTCCGGCCGGACACACTTTTCTGGGTCATGCCCGACCTCGGCTAAGCAACACGCCGCAACCCGACCAAATACTTAACAAAGAGGTCAGCACGCCGGTCTAAACCTATGCCCCCAGGGGTCTTGGGCCATCGCCCCGGGAACTCCTGCACGTTACGTCAGGCGGCCGAGAGCAGACCTAGCAACCCCTTAATACAAGCGCAGTTGCGTAACCAGTCCAACTCGGCGCGCGCCGCTCAGTCGCTGACGTCCGTTAAGCTCCGGCTGAAGTATACGACGCAGAACGCCCATACTATGCCCACGTGATGGTTAGTGCTATCAGGCCAGAGGCCCCTCGGATCAAATATCCAAACCGTTTAGTGGTTTAGGAGAGCGCGGAAACGAGCAGAGACTCACGATCGATGTGACCCCATCGCCCCGTCTCGAGGACTTGCGGCAAGGGCTAAGAATGCCCGACCACGCCTCGTAGTTATCTCGCGGGCACCTCTCAGGTCAACCCGACTCTACATCACTTCGCATTCATGCTCGCGCGGGTACCCCTCAGGGCCGACCCGTCTTTAGTGTCATGTTTCAGTATAAGTCACAGTAACAACAGTAACCGTGTGTCTAACACCAAGGGAACCCTGAGGAATCACCCTCGATGGAGTCCCACCTGATGTTCTCATTAAGGTGAACGAAGGAGGTATCACCCTCGAGGTCCACACTTGAACAGTTGCACGACGATGTCGTTATCGGGGGGGGTGGTGTAGGAGGAATCACCCTCGCTTACCACGACCAAATAACTAACCTACAAGGTTATCATCAGAAGTGCTGACGAGGTATCACCCTCGGTACTCGATAGTAACCTAGTAGTGTCACGCAATTTAAGGGGGAAGTGACGTGCGGTGCCAAGGTCTGATCTTCGTTCCTGTTGCTCGGGTCTTCTGAGAGTCCAGCGGGGCAGTCGGGACATGTGGGTCTCTGATAAGGCTCTACCCATCCTATACTAAATAGTTTAGGAGAACAGACAGGTATCAAAAGTAGGCTACAATAAAACAGGCTATGCAGCAGATATAGGACAACAGTAGCAGCAGTACTTCTAATGCAAGCATAAGAGAGAAGAGAGTGAGCGATATCGGAATGCTCAAAATGGGGGTGCTTGCCTGTCTGCTCGACGGCAAGGGAAGGGTCGTCGGGGACGTAGTCGTACTCTGGAGCGGCGTCTGCCTCAGGAGCTACGTCAACGTCGGGGTCTACCGAAAGAGAAGAGGGGGAAGAAACAGGTAAACATAATGCAAACAGATGCAACACAGTGCGTGCTATGCTATGATGCAGTGCAGGGTTGCCTAAATATGCATCTAAGTCATTTTAGTTATTTTTAGGATTATCACGGGATTTATTTACCGGTGATTAGTCACTATTCATCTATCAGATACGGGTTCGGAGTTACGAGTTCTCCTACGTAGGAGGTTTCGACAAGGAAACAGACGGCACGATCAGACTCGTCTCGTCGTTCTGAGCAACTTTCATGTTTTAAGTTTTTCGATCCGAGCTACGGTTTAAAAGTTATTAATTTTCGAAGTTTAAATGATTTTCTGAAATTTATTTATTAACAGAATGAATTATGACATCAGCATGACGCAAGGATGATGTCAGCAGTCAACTGACTCGCTGACCAGAGTCAAACCTGACATGTGGGTCCAGTGGGACCCACATGTCAGCCTCTGTTAACTTAACAGAGTTAATTTAGACTAACAGAGGATTAATTAGAGGGTGGGCCCCCCATGTCAGTGTCTGAACAGATTAACTAATTAGTTTTATTTATAAATTCATTTAATTAATTACTTAACCGAGAGGGCCCACATGTCATACACTGTGGTGAACAGTAATGACGTTGACCAGAGTCAACGAAGTCAACTGAAGCGCTGGGGCCCACCGGCAGCCTCACAGAGGTGGGGCCCACCTGTGCCACATCGGCGGTGGCGCCGGAGCGACGCCGGCGATGTCAAAACACGGCGGCGACGCACTGGAGTCGTCGGAATTCATCTACAGGGCGCCGTTGGGCGCGCGCGACCCCGCGTTCGAATGGGCGGAGCAAGCCGCATCGATCTGCGGTGGTGGCAAAGGCTGCGGTGGCCTGAATCGTCGGCGGCGAGCTCGTGAGCGGGCGCCGGAGTTCGGGTGTCGGTGGTTTCAGAATTTTAGCGCGCAAACGGGCGACCGGCTGGGCTAGCGGAGCTCTACTCGACGCACTGAGTACAACGAGCGCGTCCCCGTGACCATTTGGTTACTGGAGAGGCGCCGTCGACGAGCCCCGCGGCGCTGCGTTCGGGCGCGTGTGGAGGAGGTAGCTAGGCTACGCGCCAGGACCAGCAGGGAGTGGGGAAGGAAGAGCTCACCGGGGAGGCACAAGGTGGCACGGTGTCAGCTTAGTAGCAGCAGGACGCCGCCGGGGACGAAGAAGGGCGGCGGCGACCGGAGATGGGGACGGAGGAATCCCGGCGCTGTGATGCCTCCCAGCTCCCGCTGCGACCACCAGAGGATGCGGAAGACGTAGACGAAGGCGACGGGCACGTCAGCGAGGTGATTCGATGGCCGTGGCCGCGGACAGGAGCGAGGCGCGGCGGCGACCGCGTCGGACATCGATGGATCTGAGGGGGGGAAGAGCGAGGAGGAAGGGGGGAAGTGGCAGGGAGGTGGCCAGGGGGGAGGAATGGGCCTGCCCTTATCCTCTCGGCCGTCGGTGGCTTTGGCGTCATCGCCATGTCACCGCCTGGCTGGTGCGCGCGCGCGCGGCCATGGCGTGGCTGACACGGGGAGGAGGGAGACGGAGCTGGGCCGGGTGGGCCGCGGTCGTGGCACTGTGCACTAAGGCCCAGTGCACAGTGCCTCATTTTAATTCTTCTTATTTCTGCTTTGCTTTTCTTTTATTTATTTTCTGTTTTGAATTAGTTAGGTCACTTTTGCATTTTTGTAAAATATGGGACTTGGCTCAAATATTAATATGTAATGTAAGCATCCACCAAAAATTGGTTTGAGCAAAGTTGGGCTTTATTTAAAATTGATATGAATTTAAATGTATTATATATTGCTGTTTTGGTGCTGATTCAAATTGTTTGAGTCATTTAACTAATCCAAATATCATTGGTTATATTTTTATGAGTGCTTCTGGATTATTTACTATTTAGTGAACATTTTTACAACAGTGCTTGAGCAAATTTATTTGGCACTTATGAATTTGAGTTGATTTTCAGGATGGAGTTTGAATTATTTTGGTTAACCACTATGTTTAGGCACTGCAAATGATATGACTTGGCATTATTAGCAGCTGATCACAGTGGTAGTTACACAGGGGTGTTACAGGATTACCGTACCACTCTGGTGCGGAACGTGTTCTGGTTGACCTACGAAGTTCTGTAGTAACTTGATCTGAAGTTTCGTGATCATCATCATTAGCTTCCTCTCTAGTTGGTGTAGGCATCACGGGAATGGTTATCTGTGATATGCTACTTTCCAATTCGAGAGAAGGTACAATTACCTCATCAAGTTCTACTTTCCTCCCACTCACTTCTTTTGAGAGAAACTCCTTCTCTAGAAATGACTCATTCTTGGCAACAAAGATCTTGCCTTCGGATCTGTGGTAGAGGTGTACCCAATAGTTTCCTTAGGGTATCCTATGAAGACGCACTTATCTGATTTGGGTTCAAGCTTATCAGACTGAAGCCTTTTGATATAAGCGTCGCATCCCCAAACTTTAAGAAACAACAGTTTAGATTTCTTGCCAAACCATAGTTCATACTGTGTCGTCTCAACGGATTTAGGCGGTGCCCTATTTAACGTGAGTGTGGCTGTCTCTAATGCATAACCCCAAAATAATAAAGGCAAATCGGTAAGAGACATCATAGAACGCACCATATCTAATAAACTACGGTTACGACGTTCGGACACACAATTACGCTGTGGTGTTCCAGGTGGCGTGAGTTGTGAAACAATTCCACATTGTTTTAAATGAAGGCCAAACTCGTAACTCAAATATTCGCCTCTGTGATCAGATCATAGAAACTTTATTTTCTTGTTGCGATGATTCTCCACTTCACTCTGAAATTCCTTGAACTTTTCAAATGTTTCAGACTTATGTTTCATCAAGTAGATATATCCATACCTACTTAAATCATCTGTGAAGGTCAGAAAATAACGATACCCGCCGCGTGCTTCAACACTCATCGGACCGCATACATCGGTATGTATTATTTCTAATAAGTCATTAGCTCGCTCCATTGTTCCAGAGAACGGAGTTTTAGTCATCTTACCCATGAGGCATGGTTCGCAAGTATCAAATGATTTATAATCAAGTGATTTCAAAAGTCCATCTGCATGGAGTTTCTTCATGCGCTTTACACCAATATGACCTAAACGACAGTGCCACAAGTATGTTGCACTAATTATCAACTTTGTATCTTTTGGCATCAATATTATGAATATGTGTATCACTATGATCGAGATTCAACAAGAATAGACCATTCATCAAAGGTGCATGACCATAAAAGATATTACTCATATAAATAGAACAACCATTATTCTCTGACTTAAATGAATAACCGTCTCGCATTAAACAAGATCCAGATATAATATTCATGCTCAACGCTGGCACCAAATAACAATTATTGAGGTCTAAAACTAATCCTGAAGGTAGATGTAGAGGTAGCATGCCGATGACGATCACATCGACCTTGGAACCATTCTCGACGCGCATCGTCACCTCGTCCTTAGCTAATCTTCCTTTATTCCGTAGCTCCTGTTTCGAGTTACAAATATGAGCAACTGAACCAGTATCAAATACCCAGGCGCTACTACGAGCATTAGTAAGGAACACATCAATAACATGTATATCAAATATACCTTTGTTCACTTTGCCATCCTTTGCAGTAGAAGCACTCAGTTTCAGGCTTGGGTCCAGCTTTGGGCTTCTTCACGGGAGCGGCAACTTGCTTGCCACTATTTTTGAAGTTCCCTTTCTTTCCCTTGCCCTTTTTCTTGAAACTAGTGGTCTTGTTAACCATCAACACTTGATGCTCCTTCTTGATTTCTACCTCCGCGGCCTTAAGCATTGCGAAGAGCTCGGGAATCGTTTTTGTCATCCCTTGCATATTATAGTTCAACATGAAGCTTTTGTAGCTTGGTGGCAGTGACTGAAGAACTCTGTCAATAACATTCTCAACTGGAAGATCAATTCCCAGCTAAGTCAAGTGGTTATGATACCCAGACATTTTGAGTATGTGTTCACTGACAGAACTGTTCTCCTCCATCTTGCAGTTATAGAACTTGTTGGAGACTTCATATCTCTCAACCCGGGCATTAGCTTGTAATATCAACTTCAGCTCTTGGAACATCTCATATGCTCCGTGGCGTTCAAAACATCTTTGAAGTCCCGGTTCTAAGCCGTAAAGCATGGCACACTGAACTATCGAGTAGTCATCAGTCCGCGTTTGCCAGGCATTCATAACATCTAGATTAGCGGGAATGGGTTGGTTACCTAGTGGTGCATCAAGGACATAATTCTTCTGTGCAGCAATGAGGATAACACTCAAGGTACGGACCCAGTCTGTGTAGTCGCTACCATCATCTTTCAACTTAGCTTTCTCTGGAACGCATTAAAATTCAAGGGAACGGTAGCACGGGCCATTGATCTACAACATAGATATGCAAAAACTATTAAGACTAAGTTCATGATAAATTTTAGTTCAAATAATCAAATTACTAATGAACTCCCACTTAAATTAACATCCCTCAAGTTATCTAAGTGATACATGATCCAAATCAACTAACCCATTTCCGATCATCACGTGGGATGGGGTAGTCATCAATGGTGAATATCTCTATGTTGATCATATCTACTATATGACTCACGTTCGACCTTTTGGTCTCCAGTGTTACGAGACCATGTCTGTACATGCTAGGATCATCAAGTTTAACCCAAGTATTCTGCATGTGCAAAAACTGGCTTACACCCGTTGTATGTGAACGTAGAGTCTATCACACCCGATCATCACGTGGTGCTTCGAAACGACGAACTTTAGCAATGGTGCATACTCAGGAAGAACACTTTTATCTTGAAATTAAGTAAAGGGATCATATTATAATGTTACCGCCATGCTAAGAAAAATAAGATGCATAAAGGATAAACATCACATGCAATCAAAATATGTGACATGATATGGCAATCATCATCTTGTGCTTTTGATATCCATCTCCAAAGCATCGGCATGATCTCCATCGTCACCGGCAAAGCACCTTGATCTCCATCGTTGCGTCGGGGTCATCTCGCCAACTGTTTCTTCTACAACTATTGCTAACGCATAGCGATAAAGTAAAGCAATTACATGGCGCTTAGTGATTGACACGCAGGTCATACAATAATTAAAGACAACCCTAAGGCTCCTGCCGGTTGTCGTACTCATCGACATGCAAGTCGTGGACTTATTACAAAACATGATCATCTCATACATCATATCTTAACCATATCACATCACAACATGACCTGCAAAAACAAGTTAGACGCCCTCTACTTTGTTGTTGCAAGTTTTAGGTGGCTGCTACGGGCAACTAGCAAGAACCGTTCTTAACTTACGCAAAACCACAACGGTGATTATCAAGTTTGCTGTTTAAACCTTCTTCAAGGACCGACCGTAGTCAAATTCGATTCAACTAAAGTAGGAGAAACAGACACCCGCCATCCACCTTTATGCAAAACAAGTTGCATGTCAGTCGGTGGAACCGGTCTCATGTGCGTGGACATGTAAGGTTGGTTCGGGTCGCTTCATCCCACAATACCGCCGAATCAAAATAAGACGTTGGTGGTAAGCAGTATGAACATCACCGCCCACAACTTCTTTGTGTTCTACTCGTGCATATTATCTACGCATAGACCTGGCTCATGATGCCACTGTTGGGGAACGTTGCATGGAAAACAAAAATGTTTCTACGCACACGCAAGATCTATCCATGGAGATGCATAGCTACGAGAGGGGAGAGTATGTCTATGTACCCTCGTAGACCATAAAGCAGAAGCGTTTATCAACGCGGTTGATGTAGTTGTACACCTTCACGATCCAACCGATCAAGTACCGAACGTACGGCACCTCCGCGTTCAGCACACGTTCAGCTCGATGACGTCCTTGATACGTCCATTTTGCATCATGTTTTCCTACTGTTATTTATGATGTTTTTATGCATAATAATGCTTTTTAGAGTAATTCTAATGCCTTTTCTCTCATAATATGCAAGGTATACACAAAGAGGGAGAATTCCGGCAACTGGAAATCTGGACCTGAAAAAGCTATGCCAGGCTACCTATTTTACACAACTCCAAATGAGCTGAAACTTCACGGAGATTTTTTTATGGAATAAATGAGGAATATTGGAGCCAATAAGTACCAGAGGGGGCCCACCAGGTGGGCACAACCCACCTGGGCGCGCCAGGGAGCCCAAGCGCGCCCTGGTGGGTTGTGCTCCCCTCGGCCCACCTCCGGTGCCCATCTTCTGGTATATAAGTCATTTTTACCTAGAAAAATTCAGGAGAGGACTTTCGGGATGGAGCGCCGCTGTCTCGAGGCGGAACTTGGGCAGGAGCACTTTTGCCCTCCGGCGGAGCGATTCCGCCGGGGGAACTTCCCTCCCGGAGGGGGAAATCATCGTCATCATCATCACCAACAACTCTCCCATCTTGGGGAGGGCAATCTCCATCAACATCTTCAACAGCACCATCTCCTCTCAAATCCTAGTTCATCTCTTGTGTTCAATCTTTGTACCGGAACTATAGATTGGTGCTTGTGGGTGACTAGTAGTGTTGATTACATCTTGTAGTTGATTACTATATGGTTTATTTGGTGGAAGATTATATGTTCAGATCCAATATGTTATTTAATACCCCTCTGATCTTGAGCATGATTATCATTTGTGAGTAGTTACTTTTGTTCTTGAGGTCACAGGAGAAATCATGTTGCAAGTAATCATGTGAAGTTGATATGTGTTCGATATTTTGATAGTATGTGTGTTGTGATTCCCTTAGTGGTGTCATGTGAACGTCGACTACATGACACTTCACCATATTTGGGCATAAGGGAATGCATTGTGGAGTAGTTATTAGATGATGGGTTGCGAGAGTGACAGAAGCTTAAACCCTAGTTTATGCGCTATTCCGTAAGGGACCGATTGGATCCAAAAGTTTAATGCTATGGTTAGAATTTATTCTTAATACTTTTCTCGTAGTTGCAGATGCTTGCGAGGGGATTAATCATAAGTAGGAGGTTTGTTCAAGTAAGAACAGCACCTAAGCACCGGTCCACCCACACATCAAATTATCAAAGTAGCGAACACGAATCGAACCAACATGATGAAAGTGACTAGATGAAATTCCCATGTACCCTTAAGAACGCTTTGCTTATTATAAGAGACCATTTTGGCCTGTCCTTTGCCCCAAAAGGATTGTTCTACCTTGCTGCACTTTTATTACAACTATCGTTACTTGCTCATTACAAATTATCTTGCTATCAAACTACTCTGCTACTTACAATTTCAGTACTTGTAGACATTACCTTGCTGAAAACAACTTGTCATTTCCTTCTGCTCCTCGTTGGGTTCGACACTCTTACTTACCTAAAAGGCTACAATTGATCCCATATACTTGTGGGTCATCAAGGCAATTTTCTGGCGCCGTTGCCGGGGAGTGAAGTGCTCTTGGTAAGTGGAAATTGGTAAGGAAAAAGTATTACTACGTGCTGAAATTTATTGTCACTTGTTACTATGGAAAACAATCCTTTGAGGGGTTTGTTCGGGGTATCTTCACCTCGACCAGAAGCACAATTAATTACCCCTCAACCTACTGCACCTACTGAAAATATTGAATATGAAATTCCTTTTGGTACGATAGAACAACTACTAGCTAATCCTTATGCAGGAGATGGAACCAAACATCCTGATATGCACTTGATATATGTGGAAGAAATTTGTGGATTGTTTAAGCTTGCAGGTTTACCCGAAGATGAAGTTAAGAATGTAGGGTAACGCAGCAGAAAACAAAAATATTTCCGACCTACGCACCAGCCCAGGACCACTATGGAGACTGCATACAAGGTTTGATCATTTCGTTACCGACTCGAAGCGCAGCGGAAGTAGAGTCGATGACGATCGGCGGTGCAGATCCCCGCAGCTAGGATTTACAACCTCCCAACCGCGAGGATGTATACCCTCGTCTTCCCTTCGGACAGCCCTCCGGGAGGCTGTCGAACAGTCCCCGAGACGATGTCGCGGACAGCCCTTCGGGAGGACCTTCGAAACTCGAACGGTCACTCGGACAGCCCTTCGGGAGGACTCACAGAACTCGGACCGTCACTTGGACAGCCCTTCGGGAGGCACTCTCGAACAGCCCCTCGGGCACTAAGATCGAAACTACGACCTCTCTACAGAGTTGCACACATACGGTGTCATCTATCCGGCAGGGCTTCGCCGTCCAGAACTAGTTCCCACCGGAACCCAGACAGCCTTTCGGCTCTACGAAACTCTTTTCGTGGGAGGGAGAGAGAAGCCAGATCATTGCATGGCACTTGTATGTGAGAAGGGATGAGTGTGGAGGGCTGCCCCTCCACCTCTATTTATAGGATAGCCAAGGGGTAAAGATGTCATACAAAAAAACCCCAAAGTACCCCCACTTTATGCCTTTCCACAAAAGAATAAAGATAAAAGGGGTGCTATGTGGAGCTCCAAGGAGCTCCACCATGCTTGGCCGGCCACACCCTTGGGGGACCCCCCAAGGGGGCTTCCTTAGTGCCTAAGGCATTCTAGAAGCCTTTTGGGAAATTCCCAAAAGGTGCTTTCCATAAAATTCCCAAAAAGCACTTTCACTATTCACGACGACATTTTTCAGCGTCCGTTCGAACTGAAAATATTTATGTGGGCTTAGAACATTTCCAGTACCCACTAAAATAATTTTCAATGCGTTCTGGAACAATTCCAGTTTAGTGATTTCATCTGCGAAAAGCATCTGAAGCGGTTCCGGCAGCCCCGGAACATTTCCGGTTTTTCTTCCAGAAAATTCCTAGAAGTTTCCAGAATGATTCTGGTATCCTCCAAGAATTATCAGGCATGTGCCGAAACCATTTTAACTTAATGGTATCCCCTGAAACAACTTTTCAGTTTCACCGGAACTCATCTGGTGACCTCTCTCTGCGGAACTTTTCCGCTGTCCGAAACTTTTCGGTGTCCGAAACTTTTTCGGTGTTTTTCTCTCAGATTCCCTGTCTAGTATTCAGCAGATAGATGACCCTTAAGCTTGTGACCCTATAGGTTCGGTGAAGTATAGACATGACACGGAACCCCTTCCGATCAATGATCAACATCGGAGCCGTGGACACCCATATTGACCCCTATACCCACACGAATGAATATTCGAGTGAACCTCCAGTTGCCGTGTGCTATTCCTGTTGCTTCGTGATATGTTACAAATACCCGAGGTGAGACATGTTGGCATTCCCGTGGATCAACACCTGTCCACTATGCTAGTTACCTCATTACCGGTATTGTTCTCTTTTCTCGTTACCATGTTCCGGCATCCCCGTGATCAAATCACAAAGTGTCTGGCCAGACGATGATGGATACCGTAACACCGAGAGGGCCCAGAGATATCTCTCCATCGCCGGAGGAGCAAATCCCAATCTTGAGCTATCAAGTTACTTGACACACTTTTCCATGAACCCGTAAGCCGCCGTAATAGCCACCCATTTACGGATGACGTTTAACAAACCCCAAAGTTCATGAAGCAAGCATGAAGAAACTCGATACTCTCATGGTCTAAGGAATCATGCAAACATTAACCATCTCTGTGTTATTAACCATTAACTTGTGACGAAAGTATCTCATAGCATAACATCAATCGGGTCGATTCAACACAAATGTTCTGCTAACATTGTGCCCTCAAAATTGCTGGCATAGTCATGCCCATGATCAGGAAAACAGGATCATCATGCAATACTTGAGCCAGTCATAGAGGCTTGACTAGGAATACATTTTATCGTTTATTATTCCACACGTGCATATGAGTCTTCCTCCGAGCCTCGTTTTATTTGCAGACTCGAGAACCATAGCAGTTATAGCATGGAACATAAACCTAATTATGAACAGGGAGATAATCAATAACATTTATTATTGCCTCTAGGGCATATCTCCTACAGACTCCCACTTGCACTAGAGTCAATAATCTAGTTAATGCTAATGCACTTCACACCTGTGGCACACCGGTGTAAATATGCTTCGCTTGTGGTATAGCCTGATGTCTAACGGATCTGACGACTTCAGCTCCGTGTGTATCTTTGCATATCCTCGCGTTTTCACGCTTTCACAAAATTCATATTTTGTGTGGACTTGGCTTTGTATGTATGCGAATCACAGGTCGAACCTGGATTCCTCAGACTGAGTTATGGAGCAACTACTTGCAGTAGTGTCCCATTGACAAAATCCATCTTGGAACCATACTAAGTTCATGAATGAACTATATGATTCAACATCTTCTTTGTCACTTTAAAGGCGGCAACATACTTCGCCTCTGTTATAGAATTCGCCACAGTAACTTGTTTGGAACATTTTCCAACTAACTGTGCCACCACATTGTGTGTTACACAAAACCCTTAACTTTAATCGAAAATCGCATGGAGCATTGATGAAGACTGTATCGATGTAATTACTTACAACGAGCACTTCATAATCTCTTCTTGCGAGAAAACATGTCATCAGTACTACTCTAGTACTCAATGACATCTTTCACTGTTGTCCCATGATCAGTACTTTGATCACTTTGGTATCCATACTCGCAACATCTTTGGAGTATTGGACATATCTGGTTGTTTTACATACCATGGAATACATGATTAATCCAAACACAAGAGTGTGTGGAATCTCCATCATGTATATTGCTCATCAGTGTTTTGGGACACCGAGTCTTGCAAAAACTCTTTCCATGTGACTTCGACAAGAATCACTCCTTGACGTTTTTAATGCTAAAAGGTTTTAGCATTTTGTCAATATGTATCTTTTCTCAGCCCCATTAGGTAAATCTATCTCCATAGATCATCATGCCTAATATAAAGGCTATTTAGCCCAAGCACTTCATCAAAAAACTATTTTTAAATGAAGTCCTAATTCGTGTCAAGAAATTTATTTCCAATTAACAATGTGTCAAGCACACAACGTTTCTAGAAATTTTATTATGCTCCCACTTACTTTCTTGAATCATAAGCATCTTCGTTACCCATTGATGAGGTCAAACCCCTTTGACTATTTCATCAAAACATGAAGATTCCAACTCCATTTTGCTCTCTTCTGTCCATTGCTGGAACTCTGAAGTTTGCATACTTACTAGCATCCTCTGGACTGACAAAATACCTTGGACTGTAACACATGCAAGTCCTTGGTTTCATTTCCATCAGATGGAAATCCTATTGTCATCCATGTTTCATATCTCATGATTGAAATATGTATCAATTGCTAGTTCAACCCGAACCGACTTTAAGCATCGCTATGATGAAACAACCTCATCGTAGTCAACTCCTTGAACTTGTTATTGCAACAAGTCGAGCTTCATGGATAAAACATTTTTTATCCGTATCAGTTTTAAGTTCCATAAATATTCGTTAGACTCTAAGTCTTCCGAAAGGTGTATCAAGGTTTTAATCTTGAATCACTTATATGGAAACTAACTCGGGTTGTATTGGCATTTAGCCAATTCCGGAGTCAGGGCCCATCAACGCTTCCTTGTGTATCGTAGGTATACTGTTGTCTAATAACAATATCTCGTTTGCGCACCTGAGAGGTTTGCACGAGCCTTGCCTACGTGGTTCAGCTGCAAGTTCGACTGAAGTCCATACATTTTATTGTAGAGACTTCCGTATCAGTCGCAATAGGAAACCCTGGAATTACTTCCAAGGTCTCTTTCCTTTGACCTGATGACGGAGATACTGGTTATCTCGTCGAGTTGCATTATTCTCCCACTCACCTTTTTGAAAGAACCATTTTCTTCAAAAAGCATACCGTTCTTTGTGGCAAACCTATTTGCCTCGGTATAGTGAGGGAGGAATACCCAATTGCTTGGGATAACCTACAAAGTAGCACTTGTCTGATTTGGAATAGGTTTGTAACCTTTTACACAAGCCCCATATTCCAAATGTTTAAGAAAAGATATAACATGGTTGGGTGTACCATACCATGGCGTCATTTCAACAGACCTGATGGAGCTCTTTTCAGTGTAAAAGCCGTAGTCTCTAAAGCATCACTCTTTAAAAGGGATAATGGCAAATTTATATATGTCATCTTTGATCTTACCATGTCATAAATGGTTTGATTACATCTTCACGGACTTTCCACATGCAGTGGTGCTCCGGGAGGTGTAAGTTATGAAACTACTTTCACAACTCATCAGACATTCGCTAAACTTGTAACTCAAATATTCCTTTCTGCAATCGAATTGTAGAAACATAATTTTCTTGTTACAATAACTTCTACTTCATTTTTGAAAACCTTTCGAATGAATTCAAAAGATCCAGACTTACGTCTCATCAAGTAAATATCCACATATCTACTTGAGTCATTTCTGAAGATAGATAAATCCACTACTAACAACATTTATCGGACTACACACATCAAATGTATGATCACCAATAAGTTTGTTGTCCGTTCCTTATGGCCTGTGAACGGTATTTCAGTCACTTCACTTTTCGGAGGAAAGTTGCAAGTGTCAGATGATTCAAAATCAAAGGACTTCAAAAATCCATCATAATGGAATTTTCCATGCGGGTTTCTCTAATGTGACCGAATGCAGTGCCACACTTGTGTGGTATTCTTTTAGTCTTATGACATTTAGCGTCAGTGTTATGGATGTATCATATTACCATCAATATTCATAACATACGTCCCATCTTGGATGGAAGCATGGCCCTTCATGTTATTCATAATACTGAACAACAATTGTTGTTTTTATGAACAACCTTTTGCAACAAACATTATGCAATGGGCTAGAGTGTATGAAACTCTAAAATGAATTATGAAAGTAAATCTAGAGGTAATATATTATTATCATTATTCATAACATACATCTCATTCTCAATGAAAGTATGGCCCTTATGTTATTCATAACATCGAACATAAAAAGTTCTCTTATGAACAACCTTCTTGCAAGATACCTTATGCAATGGGCTAGAGTTTGTGAAACTCTAAATGAATTATGAAAATAAATACAGACGGTAATACACCGATGGAAGGTATAGTAACATTTACTATGTTCCCTGTGTATACCAAAACCTCATTCCTGGCTAGTCTTTCAGGCCATAGTAGTTTTTACATCGAGTTGCAATAGAAAGCAATCGAGCGGGTATCTTTGTGATTAATTCACAATACCAAGAATCAGTGATTAACAATTTAATCATAATTCCCAAGAACTATATCTTTGACCAGCCTTCTATACATCAAAAACTTGTATGACATTCATACATGAGCTGGATATTCCAGTCTTCTTTCTTTCTGCCTTTATACTTCTAACAGTTTAACTTTTAGTATTTCTCCTACTCTCAGAAGAAGCACCCAACTTAAGAGTGGCGTTAGCCCTGGACTTCCTAGGCATGTAAGTCACACTAACACCCTTTGGACACTTCCTTTCTCTTTAAGTTGTTGTTTTATTCACCTTTCATCATATGACAGGCGTTCTTCTGGATCCCTCTTTTATCAGTCTAATGCATAGTAAACTCCTTTACTAATAGTTTGCAAACAAACATTGCTTTGGATATCTCATATCTTTTAGCCTTTGTCTGTCTCTAAAAATGATTTTCAGATTCCATGAATATCACATAACTATCCAAACTTTCGAAGTTCGGGTCTCATGGAAGCAAATGTATTGCACTTGACTGAAAACGGAATTCTAGCTTTTGGATCGTAGGACGAGAGTCACATGATCCATAGCATAAGCGAGAGAATACCGAAAGTATGCGATAGGACAAAGTCCTTCTCGGCACTCTTGAGGACAATCCTCACATTACGTTACCAACCGTAAAGTTTTAACCAGATATTTAACAGCTATTCAATTTTAATAGGGAAAGTGGAAACACGAGCCATTATTCTACAACTATTATGCAAATCACACTTAGACAGTGTTCAAAATTAATTGCACTGAGAATTAAAAGAATTAATTCTACAGTGCGCTCCCACTCAAATCAATATCTCTCATAATTGATTGTGAGTGATTCAAGATCCGCATTTCAATTCAATGCCATTGATGGTAGCATCACTGATGACGAAAATCTCAATCGGTAGGCAAACTTGCCAATCACATCTCTATGTGACTCTTGTTCATATTTCGATGCGTGTGTTCCGAGCTCATGACTTTCATGCCTGAACGTCAAGACAACCAAGTGATCTCGCTGCGAGGTCTCAACTCACCCGCCTCACACATCCCTAATCGTTCGTACCCATGTTAGCATGTGATACCCCGAAAAGTTAGGTGCCGTGACGGTGCTACACTTGGGAGAACACTAACTACTTGATATTTTTGTGAGAGATCACCCTAATAAAAGTGACTACCGCGCAATCAAGAAGGGTGCAACATAAGGGATAAACATCTCAGGCAATTCATAATAGCATGATATGGTATAGCCCTTTCTGACGGAGAAGTCTTGTATTCCTTCGTCTTCGGCATTCACGTCGGTGATCACCTTCGTGAAGATTGCCACCACCTTGTCGATGCAGCAGATAATATTGCTATCACTATAGCTAATAAAATAATGCATTACACAAGGTTGACACACAGGTCATTTAAAGTGCAATCATATGGCTCCAGCCATCATGCCGAATCATGACACGCAGGTCATGTTAATCAATTTACATTATATAGTCATCTCATACATAATCAAATTATTATGAGCACCGCTATACCACATCACATGCACATGTAAACCCTCCTGCAAAACCAAGTTAGACGCCTCTAATTGGTTCATGCAAAAAACTAGTTTTTCGTGGCTTCTAAGGTTTCGAAACAAACCGAAGCTACCAACGTCCATCATCAAGTATGATAATTCAAGTCGCTAGATTAACATTCCAGGGTGTATGAAAACCGAGATAATAAAATCTCGAGCCCCATACTAAACTTCGTCATACGCATGACCCCCGTGCAGATCATATCTGCATTGCCCTTTCGTTTGCGAAATTTCATCTTTCTTTTTAACTACGATGGAATTCAATGAACTCTTAGCACTTCGTTGATCAATCAGGATCGCGGATTGCCAGAACATTGAAACTCCACCATGCTGTTATCAAGATCAGAAATATGCAAATTCCAGGGAAGCAACAAGAATATCGGGTAACAGATTTCATCTGCTACCCGCACAAATAATTTTCAGTAATAGAACTCATCTACTACCTAATTATATTGTGCAACACCCATACATCACTATGTATTCTAGATCGCAACCTGCATCTACGCATAGCACGGCTCTTGATGCCACTGTAGGGTAACGCAGCAGAAAACAAAAATATTTCCGACCTACGCACCAGCCCAGGACCACTATGGAGACTGCATACAAGGTTTGATCATTTCGTTACCGACTCGAAGCGCAGCGGAAGTAGAGTCGATGACGATCGGCGGTGCAGATCCCCGCAGCTAGGATTTACAACCTCCCAACCGCGAGGATGTATACCCTCGTCTTCCCTTCAGACAGCCCTCCGGGAGGCTGTCGAACAGTCCCCGAGACGATGTCGCGGACAGCCCTTCGGGAGGACCTTCGAAACTCGAACGGTCACTCGGACAGCCCTTCGGGAGGACTCACAGAACTCGGACCGTCACTTGGACAGCCCTTCGGGAGGCACTCTCGAACAGCCCCTCGGGCACTAAGATCGAAACTACGACCTCTCTACAGAGTTGCACACATACGGTGTCATCTATCCGGCAGGGCTTCGCCGTCCAGAACTAGTTCCCACCGGAACCCAGACAGCCTTTCGGCTCTACGAAACTCTTTTCGTGGGAGGGAGAGAGAAGCCAGATCATTGCATGGCACTTGTATGTGAGAAGGGATGAGTGTGGAGGGCTGCCCCTCCACCTCTATTTATAGGATAGCCAAGGGGTAAAGATGTCATACAAAAAAACCCCAAAGTACCCCCACTTTATGCCTTTCCACAAAAGAATAAAGATAAAAGGGGTGCTATGTGGAGCTCCAAGGAGCTCCACCATGCTTGGCCGGCCACACCCTTGGGGGACCCCCCAAGGGGGCTTCCTTAGTGCCTAAGGCATTCTAGAAGCCTTTTGGGAAATTCCCAAAAGGTGCTTTCCATAAAATTCCCAAAAAGCACTTTCACTATTCACGACGACATTTTTCAGCGTCCGTTCGAACTGAAAATATTTATGTGGGCTTAGAACATTTCCAGTACCCACTAAAATAATTTTCAATGCGTTCTGGAACAATTCCAGTTTAGTGATTTCATCTGCGAAAAGCATCTGAAGCGGTTCCGGCAGCCCCGGAACATTTCCGGTTTTTCTTCCAGAAAATTCCTAGAAGTTTCCAGAATGATTCTGGTATCCTCCAAGAATTATCAGGCATGTGCCGAAACCATTTTAACTTAATGGTATCCCCTGAAACAACTTTTCAGTTTCACCGGAACTCATCTGGTGACCTCTCTCTGCGGAACTTTTCCGCTGTCCGAAACTTTTCGGTGTCCGAAACTTTTTCGGTGATTTTCTCTCAGATTCCCTGTCTAGTATTCAGCAGATAGATGACCCTTAAGCTTGTGACCCTATAGGTTCGGTGAAGTATAGACATGACACGGAACCCCTTCCGATCAATGATCAACATCGGAGCCGTGGACACCCATATTGACCCCTATACCCACACGAATGAATATTCGAGTGAACCTCCAGTTGCCGTGTGCTATTCCTGTTGCTTCGTGATATGTTACAAATACCCGAGGTGAGACATGTTGGCATTCCCGTGGATCAACACTTGTCCACTATGCTAGTTACCTCGTTACCGGTATTGTTCTCTTTTCTCGTTACCATGTTCCGGCATCCCCGTGATCAAATCACAAAGTGTCTGGCCAGACGATGATGGATACCGTAACACTGAGAGGGCCCAGAGATATCTCTCCATCGCCGGAGGAGCAAATCCCAATCTTGAGCTATCAAGTTACTTGACACACTTTTCCATGAACCCGTAAGCCGCCGTAATAGCCACCCATTTACGGATGACGTTTAACAAACCCCAAAGTTCATGAAGCAAGCATGAAGAAACTCGATACTCTCATGGTCTAAGGAATCATGCAAACATTAACCTTCTCTGTGTTATTAACCATTAACTTGTGACGAAAGAACCTCATAGCATAACATCAATCGGGTCGATTCAACACAAATGTTCTGCTAACATTGTGCCCTCAAAATTGCTGGCATAGTCATGCCCATGATCAGGAAAACAGGATCATCATGCAATACTTGAGCCAGTCATAGAGGCTTGACTAGGAATACATTTTATCGTTTATTATTCCACACGTGCATATGAGTCTTCCTCCGAGCCTCGTTTTATTTGCAGACTCGAGAACCATAGCAGTTATAGCATGGAACATAAACCTAATTATGAACAGGGAGATAATCAATAACATTTATTATTGCCTCTAGGGCATATCTCCTACACCCCCAACCCCGAAGAACCAAGTCCTTGAACGGTCTGGCCAGTTCAATGTCTCTAGTTCGACCCCTTTATCAAGCAGGTCCTTCTCAGCCTTGTCCCACAACGGCCGGGCTTTGAGGTAGCCACCTGACCCCGTGTGATGGTGATACTGTAGGGTAACACAGCAGAAAACAAAAAATTTCCGCCCTACGCACCAGCCCAGGACCACTATGGAGACTGCATACAAGGTTTTGATCATTTCGTTACTGACTCGTAGCGCAGCGGAACTAGAGTCGATGACGATCGTCGGTGCAGATCCCCGCAGCTAGGATTTACAACCTCCCAACCGCGAGGATGTATACCCTCATCCGCCACCCGGACAGCCCTCCGGGAGGCGGTCGGACAGTCCCCGGACGGTGTCGCGGACAGCCCTTCGGGAGGACTCACAGAACTCGGACCGTCACATGGACAGCCCTTCGGGAGGCACTCACGAACAGCCCCATGGGCACTAAGATCGAAACTACGACCTCTCTACAGAGTTGCACACATACGGTGTCATCTATCCGGCAGGGCTTCGCCGTCCAGAACTAGTTCCCACCGGAACCCAGACAGCCTTTCGGCTCTACGAAACTCTTTTCGTGGGAGGGAGAGAGAAGCCAGATAATTGCATGGCATGAGTATGAGAGCAAGGGGATGAAGGAGATGGCAGCCCCAACTCCTCCTTTTATAGGCCAAGGCAAGGGGTGGGGTGGGATGTTGAAATACCAAAATACCCAAGCTTCATGTCACACATGAAAGGGCATAATGGTAACAAAAGGGGGGCACCAAGGGGACACCACCATGGCAGCCCTTGGGACGGCCCACATCTTGTCCCCCCCCCCATGGGGGGGGGCCCCCAACAAGCCACCAACATGTCTCCATGAAACATGCATGCTCCCTAGACAAAAAGCCACCAAACATGCAACCCCAGATTCGTGGGATCTTGTCCCCTCGCGCTGAGACAAGATGTTTTCCGCGAAACTTTTTCTGAAATATTCCAGAAGGTCCCAGAACATTTCTAGCACCCTCTAAAATTATTCTGGGCACGATCCGAAACATTTTCGGTGCGGTGGTTTTTATCAGCGGAAAGCATCAACAGCGGTTACGGCAGTTTCGGAACATTTTCGGTTTTTCTCTCTGAAAATTCCCAGAAGTTCCCAGACCAATTCTGGCATCCTCTGAAAATTTCCAGGCGGTGCCGAAACCCTTTTTGACCAAATAATATATTCCAAAACAACTTTTCGGTTTTACCGAAACTCTTTCGGTGTTCTCTCTCTCGGAACTCTTCCGTTGTCTCCGAAACATTTTCGGTGACTTTCTCTCAGACTCCCTGTCTAGCGTTCAACAGATAGATGACCCTTAAGCGTGTGACCCTATAGGTTCGGTGAAGTATAGACATGACACGGAACCCCTTCCGATCAATGATCAACATCGGAGCCGTGGACACCCATATTGACCCCTATACCCACACGAATGAATATTCGAGTGAACCTCCAGTTGCCGTGTGCTATTCCTGTTGCTTCGCGATATGTTACAAATACCCGAGGTGAGACATGATGGCATCCCCGTGGGTCAACAACTTGTCCACTATGCCAGTTACCTCGTTACCGGTATTTGTTCTCTTTTCTCGTTCCCGTGTTCCGGCATCCCCGTGATCAAATCACAAAGTGTCTGGCCAGACGATGATGGATACCGTAACACCGAGAGGGCCCAGAGATATCTCTCCATCACCGGAGGAGCAAATCCCAATCTTGAGCTATCAAGTTACTTGACACACTTTTCCATGAACCCGTAAGCCGCCGTAATAGCCACCCATTTACGGATGACGTTTAACAAACCCCAAAGTTCATGAAGCAAGCATGAAGAAACTCGATACTCTCATGGTCTAAGGAATCATGCAAACATTAACCATCTCTGTGTTATTAACCATTAACTTGTGACGAAAGAATCTCATAGCATAACATCAATCGGGTCGATTCAACACAAATGTTCTGCTAACATTGTGCCCTCAAAATTGCTGGCATAGTCATGCCCATGATCAGGAAAACAGGATCATCATGCAATACTTGAGCCAGTCATAGAGGCTTGACTAGGAATACATTTTATCGTTTATTATTCCACACGTGCATATGAGTCTTCCTCCGAGCCTCGTTTTATTTGCAGACTCGAGAACCATAGCAGTTATAGCATGGAACATAAACCTAATTATGAACAGGGAGATAATCAATAACATTTATTATTGCCTCTAGGGCATATCTCCTACAAAGAAGAAGGTTTTCCCTTTATCTTTGAAGGGAAAAGCATTGGCATGGTATAGGCTATGCGATGATATTGGATCTTGGAATTGGAATCGATTTAAATTGGAGTTTCACCAAAAAAATTATCCTATGCATCTAGTTCATCGTGATCGGAATTATATATATAATTTTTGGCCTCGTGAAGGATAAAGTATCACTCTAGCTTGGGGGAGGCTTAAGTCAATGTTATATTCATGCCCCAATCATGAGCTCTCAAGAGAAATCATTATTCAGAATTTTTATGCTCAGCTTTCTCATGATGATCAATCCATGCTTGATACTTCTTGTACTGGTTCCTTTATGAAGAAGACCATTGAATTCAGGTGGGATCTTTTGGAAAGAATTAAATGCAACTCTGAAGATTGGGAACTCGACGAAGGTAAAGAGTCAGGTATTCAGCTTAAGTATGATTGTGTTAAATCTTTTATGGATATTGATGCTTTTCAAAAGTTTAGCACTAAATATGGACTTGACTCTGAGATAGTAGCCTCCTTCTGTGAATCATTTGCTACTCATGTTGATCTCCCTAAGGAGAAGTGGTTTAAATATCACCCACCTATTAAAAGGAAGTTAAAGAACCAGTACCAGCTAAAGAGGAAACTATTGTTTATAATGTTGATCCAGTTATTCCTACTGCTTATATTGAGAAACCACCTTTCCCTGTTAGGATAAAGGAACATGCTAAAGTTTCAACTGTGGTCAACAAGAGTTATATTAGAACACCTAAACCTGATGAACGAATCAAAGTAGAACCTAGTGTTGTTATGGTTAAAGATCTCCTGGAAGAAAATATAGATGGGCATGTTATCTACTTCTGTAATGAAGCTACTAGAATTGTCAAACCTGATAAAACAGATAATCATAGACCCGTTGTTGGTATGCCCGTTGTCTCAGTTAAAATTGGAGATCACTGTTATCATGGTTTATGTGACATAGGTGCTAGCGTGAGTGCTATTCCCTTTACCTTATATTAAAGAAATTATGAATGACATAGCACCCACAGAGATAGAAGACATAGATGTTACTATTAAGCTTGCTAATAGAGATACCATATCACCAATCGGGATTGTTAGAGATGTTGAAGTCTTGTGCGGGAAAATAAAATATCCTACTGATTTTCTTGTTCTTGGTTCCCTGCAAGATGATTTTTGTCCCATTATCTTTGGTAGACCCTTCTTGAACACCGTTAATGCTAGAATAGATTGTAAGAACAAACTGTCGGTGTCAGCTTTGGTGATAAGTCTCATGAGTTTAACTTTTCCAAGTTTAGTAGAAAACCTCATAAAAAAGAATTGCCTAGTAAGGATGAAATAATTGGTCTTGCTTCTATTGCTGTGCCTCCTACTGATCCTTTAGAACAATATCTGCTAGACCATGAAAATGATTTACATATGCATGAAAGAAATGAAATAGATGATATTTTCTTTGAACAACGTCCCCTGCTTAAACACAATTTGCCTATTTAAACTCTAGGAGGTCCTCCTCTGGCCAAAGGTGATCCTGTGTTTGAATTAAAACAATTGCCAGACACTTTGAAATATGCTTATCTTGATGAGAAAAAGATATATCCTGTTATTATTAGTGCTAACCTTTCAGAACATGAAGAAGAAAGACTATTGAAAGTTCTAAGGAAGCACCGAGATGCTATTGGATATACTCTTGATGATCTTAAGGGCATTAGTCCCACTCTATGTCAGCACAAAATTAATATGGAACCTAATGCTAAACCCGTTGTTGATCACCAACGCCGGTTAAATCCGAAGATGAAAGAAGTGGTAAGGACAGAAATATTAAAACTTCTGGAAGCAGGTATAATCTATCCTATAGCTGATAGTAGATGGGTAAGTCATGTTCATTGTGTCCCTAAGAAGGGAGGTATTACTGTTGTTCCAAATGATAAGAATGAACTTATTCCACAAAGAATTGTTACAGGCTATAGAATCGTAATTGATTTTAGAAAATTAAACAAAGCAACTAGAAAAGATCATTACCCTCTGCCCTTTATTGATCAAATGCTAGAAAGATTGTCAAAGCACACACATTTTTGTTTCCTTGATGGATATTCTGGTTTCTCACAAATACATGTTTCTCAACCTGATCAAGAAAAGACCACTTTCACTTGTCCCTTTGGAACTTATGCTTATAGACGTATGCCTTTTGGTTTATGCAATGCACCTGCTACCTTTCAAAGATGTATGACTGCTATATTCTCTGACTTTTGTGAAAAGATTGTTGAGGTTTTCATGGATGACTTTTCTGTGTATGGAAGTCTTTTGATGATTGTTTAAGCAATCTTGATCGATTTTTGCAGAGATGTGAGCAAACAAATCTTGTCTTGAATTGGGAGAAGTGACACTTTATGGTTAATGAAGGTATTGTTCTGGGCCATAAAATCTTTGAAAGAGGTATTGAAGTGGACAAAGCTAAGGTTGATGCAATTGAGAAAATGCCATGTCCTAAAGATATCAAAGGTATTCGTAGTTTCTTAGGTCATGCTGGTTTCTATAGGAGATTTATCAAAGACTTTTCTAAAATTTCTAGGCCTCTTACGAACCTTTTACAAAAGGATACTCCTTTTGTTTTTTATGATGATTGTTTAGAAGCCTTCGAAACACTCAAGAAAGCCTTAATTTCTGCACCTATTGTTCAACCACCTGACTCAAACTTGCCTTTTGAAATTATGTGTGATGCTAGTGATTATGCTGTTGGTGCTGTTCTAGGACAAAGAGTTGATAAGAAACTAAATGTTATCCATTATGCTAGTAAAACTCTAGACAGTGCCCAACGAAATTATGCTACTACTGAAAAAGAATTCTTAGCAGCTGTGTTTGCTTGTGATAAATTTAGATCCTACATTGTTGATTCTAAAGTGACTGTTCACACCGATCATGCTGCTATAAAATATCTTATGGAAAAGAAAGATGCTAAACCTAGACACATTAGGTGGGTTCTCTTGCTACAAGAATTTGATTTGCATATTATTGATAGAAAGGGAGCTGAGAACCCCGTAGCTGATAACTTGTCTAGGCTTGAAAATGTCCTTGATGACCCACTACCTATTGATGATAGTTTTCCTGATGAGCAATTAGCTGCAATAAATGTTTCTAATAACACTCCTTGGTATGCTGATTATGCTAATTACATTGTTGCTAAATATTTACCACCTAGCTTTACGTACCAATAAAAGAAAAAATTCGTTTATGATTTAAGACATTACTTCTGGGATGACCCACATCTTTATAAAGAAAAAGTAGATGGTATTATTAGACGTTGTGTACCTGAGCATGAACAGGGACAAATCCTACGGAAATGTCACTCATAAGCTTATGGAGGACATCATGCGGGAGACAGAACTGCTCACAAGGTATTGCAATCTGGATTTTATTGGCCTACTCTCTTCAAGGATGCTCGTAAGTTTGTCTCATCTTGTGATGAATGCCAAAGAATAGGTAATATCGGTAAGCGTCAAGAAATGCCTATGAATTATTCACTTGCTGTTGAACCATTTGATGTTTGGGGTTTTGATTACATGGGACCTTTTCCTTCCTCTAATGGGTATACACATATTTTGGTTGTTGTTGATTATGTTACTAAGTGGGTAGAAGCTATTCCAACCAGTAGTGCTGATCACAACACCTCTATTAAAATGCTTAAAGAAGTTATTTTCCCAAGGTTTGGAGTCCCTAGATACCTGATGACTGATGGTGGTTCACACTTTATTCATGGTGCTTTCCGTAAAATGCTTGCCAAGTATGATGTTAACCATAGAATTGCATCACCTTATCATCCTCAGTCTAGTGGTCAAGTTGAACTTAGCAATAGAGAAATAAAATTAATTTTGCAAAAGACTGTCAATAGGTCCCGGAAGAATTGGTCTAAGAAATTAGATGATGCACTTTGGGCTTATAGAATAGCATATAAAAATCCTATGGGTATGTCTCCTTATAAAATGGTTTATGGGAAAGCTTGTCATTTGCCTCTTGAGTTAGAACATAAAGCATATTGGGCAATTAAAGAACTCAACTATGATTTCAAACTTGCCGGTGAAAAGAGGTTATTTGATATTAGCTCATTAGATGAATGGAGAACCCAAGCTTATGAAAATGCCAAATTGTTTAAAGAAAAAGTTAAAAGATGGCATGATAAAAGAATCCAAAAGCGTGAGTTCAAAGTTGGAGAATATGTTCTTTTGTACAACTCTCGTTTCAGACTCTTTGCAGGAAAACTCCTCTCCAAATGGGAAGGAACCTATGTTATCGAGGAGGTTTATCGGTCTGGAGCTATCAAAATAAATAATGCCGAAGGTACTAACCCGAAGGTTGTTAATGGGCAACGAATAAAACATTATATCTCAGGTACGCCCATTAATGTTGAAAGTAATATTATCCAAACTATGACACCGGAACAACACATAAAAGAGTCCTTCCGGAACACTCCAGAATCGTGAAAAAGAGGAGGTACGTGATACGGTAAGTAAACGAACTCCAAAAAATCCGCAAAAATATTTTTTGTCAGTTTTGGAATATTTAGAAAATTAGGAAAATAAGAAGCAACCAGGAAGGCACCCCTGGTGGGCACAAGACACCAGGGCGCGCCCAAGTGGGTTGTGCCCTCCTCGGGTACCTTTCGGACTCCATTTTTCTTCCGTTTGCTTGTTTCCCAAGATAAAAAAATCTTTATATACCCCCCGAACCAATTGACCACCGTATCACAGAGAAATCTTCAGTTGCTCTTTTCTTGCTGTTTTCTGACAGATCTAAAAATATGTCGTCTCAAGATTTCGAGGAGGAGTGCCAAGTTTCTTACCAGCCTTTAGATAAAAATATCTTCAAGGATACCTATCCCTATATATGGTTCTCTGATGAAGAAGATGAAGAAGAACCAGTCCCTCCTCGTTTCAAGCACGAAAGCATGGAGGCGTTATGCAAGAGGATAATAAAGTTTGAGATGGAGAATGAAGAGTTAAGGATAGATAATTTTTACCTTCGAAATAAGTTGGAGAAAAAGGATGCATCTACTACTTCATCACCACCACCTCCTTCTTCACCACCAAAAGAAAATTGAGTATTGGGTATGGGCACTCCCCTTGGCTTCCGCCAAGCTTGGGGGAGGTGCCCCGGTATCGTATCACCTCCACTACGTTTTGCTTTTACTTTTCTTAGTTTGAACTTTTGCTTTAGATGAATAAAAGTTTAGTTCGATCCTTTCTTTTTGAGAGCTTGCTTAGTGATCTATCCTTGTAATCGTGTGCGAGAAATAAAATAAAGTTTAGTTTGAGTTTTTGCTTTCTTTACTTTCTTGTTGCAATAAAAAGAAAAGAAATAAATGAAAAGATCATATGCTAAGCCTATGGTAGGTGATAACACCACATAAGGAAAAGTCTAAGTAGAAAATTTTATTAGAGATTGACAAACATAACATTAGTCAATGATGCAACTCATGAAAGAATTAATAAGGGAAGAGAAGATTCACATATAAATACACTATCATAGAAATCTTTTGTGATTGTGAGCCCCCATCAAAATATTATATGCCAAAATTGTTGACGTTGGATAAGGAAGACAACTTAATGATTTATGTTTGTTCATATTCACATAGAAGTTATATTGTCATAGATCCTTCAACATGTGGTGCTTGCCCCCCATCTTTGCTAGCCAAAATTCTGCACTAAGTAGAGATGCTACTTGTGCATCCAAAAATCCTTAAACCCAAATCTTATTTCCAAGAGTCCACCATACCTACCTATGGATTGAGTAAGATCCTTCAAGTAAGTTGTCATCGGTGCAATAAGGCAATAAAAATTGCTTCTAAAAGTGTAAGATCATTTAGTGTAAGAGAAAACTGAGCGTTGTATGAACTTTTGATGGTGAAGAAATAAAAGCGACAGACTGCATAATAAAGGTCGCCATCACAAGGGGCAATATAACATGACGTTCTCTTGCACTAAGGGGTTAAGCATACAAACAAATAAGCGCATGGCAACCTCTGCTTCCCTCTGCGAAGGGCATATCTTTTACTTTTATGTATTCATTTTTATGCAAGAGTCAAAGTTCTTCTCTCTTTTCCTTTTATTTTTCTCCTTTGGCAAGCATCATCTGGTGAGGAAAGATCTAGGCACATATGTCCAGTTGAATATGGGTAGCATGAGTTATTATTGTTGACATCACTCTTGAGTGAATACGTTGGGAGGCGAAACTATAAAGCCCCTATCTTTCTATGTGTCCGGTTGAAACATTTTGCTCATGTGTATGCGGTGAGTGTTAGCAATCATAGAAGACTATATGATGGTTGAGTATGTGGACTTGCCTAAAGGCTCCGATACATGACCCTTCCTAAAAAGATGATGAATTGTAGTTGCAAATTTGATTGAGAACATAGTTTGTTGGTTTCTAATAGAGTTTATGCTTTATACTTCGATAGTGTGATGAATTGTTACTTATTCATGAGAAGTCTATGATAAAAGTTCTATGATAAAAGTTGTATGTTAAAGTTTGTTGCTGTTACAATAATGCACATGATGCTTCTATGTCCGTATTTTGTTTTTATCGACACCTCTCTCTCTAAGCATGTGGACATGTTTTTCGATTTCGGTTTTCGCTTGAGGACAAGCGAGGTCAAGCTTGGGGGCGTTGATACGTCCATTTTGCATCATGTTTTCCTACTGTTATTTATGATGTTTTTATGCATAATAATGCTTTTTGGAGTAATTCTAATGCCTTTTCTCTCATAATATGCAAGGTATACACAAAGAGGGAGAATTCCGGCAGCTGGAAATCTGGACCTGAAAAAGCTATGTCAGGCTACCTATTCTGCACAACTCCAAATGAGCTGAAACTTCACGGAGATTTTTTATGGAATAAATGAGGAATATTGGAGCCAATAAGTACCAGCCCACCTGGGCGCGCCAGGGAGCTCAGGCGCGCCCTAGTGGGTTGTGCTCCGCTCGGCCCACCTCCGGTGCCCATCTTCTGGTATATAAGTCATTTTGACCTAGAAAAAATCAGGAGAGGACTTTCGGGACGGAGCGCTGCCATCTCGAGGCGGAACTTGGGCAGGAGCACTTTTGCCCTCCGGCGGAGCGATTTCGCCGGGGGAACTTCCCTCCCGGAGGGGGAAATCATCGTCATCATCATCACCAACAACTCTCCCATCTTGGGGAGGGCAATCTCCATCAACATCTTCAACAGCACCATCTCCTCTCAAACCCTAGTTCATCTCTTGTGTTCAATCTTTGTACCGAAACTATAGATTGGTGCTTGTGGGTGACTAGTAGTGTTGATTACATCTTGTAGTTGATTACTATATGGTTTATTTGGTGGAAGATTATATGTTCAGATCCAATATGCTATTTAATACCCCTCTGATCTTGAGCATGATTATCATTTGTGAGTAGTTACTTTTGTTCTTGAGGTCACGGGAGAAATCATGTTGCAAGTAATCATGTGAACTTGATATGTGTTCGATATTTTGATAGTATGTGTGTTGTGATTCCCTTACTGGTGTCATGTGAACGTCGACTACATGATACTTCACCATATTTGGGCCTAAGGGAATGCATTGTGGAGTAGTTATTAGATGATGGGTTGCGAGAGTGACAGAAGCTTAAACCCTAGTTTATGCGCTATTCCGTAAGGGACCGATTGGATCCAAAAGTTTAATGCTATGGTTAGAATTTATTCTTAATACTTTTCTCGTAGTTGCAGATGCTTGCGAGGGGGTTAATCATAAGTAGGAGGTTTGTTTAAGTAAGAACAGCACCTAAGCACCAGTCCACCCACATATCAAATTATCAAAGTAGTGAACACGAATCGAACCAACATGATGAAAGTGACTAGATGAAATTCCCGTGTACCCTCAAGAACGCTTTGCTTATTATAAGAGACCGTTTTGGCCTGTCATTTGCCCCAAAAGGATTGGGCTACCTTGCTGCACTTTTATTACAACTACCGTTACTTGCTCGTTACAAATTATCTTGCTATCAAACTACTCTGCTACTTACAATTTCAGTACTTGCAGACATTACCTTGCTGAAAACCACTTGTCATTTCCTTTTGCTCCTCGTTGGGTTCGACACTCTTACTTATCGAAAAGGCTACAATTGATCCCATATAAATTGTCGTGGGTGTGTGGATCCCCCTCCCTGTCATATATATATAGGTGGGGGGAGGGGAGGCAGCCAGGGTGCGCCCCAAGGGTGGCCGCCGGCCCCCTTGGGGCCTACCCTATGGCGCCCCCTTCCTTATTTGCACTCGGGGGGAAGGAAAGGGGAGGAGAGGGAAGGCAAGGGGGGCCGACTCCCCTTCTTCCTTTTCTCCCCAAGGGCTGCGGCCAGAGAAGGGGCGCGCCACCTCCTTTTGGGCTGGTGTGCTCCCCTCGTTTGGCCCATATGGCGCATTAACCTCCCGGGGCTTCCCGGAACCCCTTCCGGTGATCCGATGATTACCCGGTACATTCTGAAACCTTTCCGGTGACCAAATAGCATCGTCCTATATATCAATCTTTACCTCCGGACCATTCCGGAGCTCCTCGTCATGTCCGTGATCTTATATGGGACTCCGAACAACATTCGGTCACCAAATCACATAACTCATATAATACTATATCGTCAACGAACGTTAAGCGTGCGGACCCTATGGGTTCGAGAATGATGTAGACATGACTGAGATGCCTCTCCGGTCAATAACCAATAGCGGGACCTGGATGCCCATATTGGTTTCTAAATATTCTACGAAGATCTTTATCGGTCGAACCTTTATGACAACATACGTAATTCCCTTTGTCTGTCGGTATGTTACTTGTCCGAGATTTGATCGTCAGTATCTTCATACCTAGTTCAATCTCGTTACCAGCAAGTCTCTTTACTCGTTCCGTAATACATCATCTTGTAAGTAACTCCTTAGTCACTTTGCTTGCAAGCTTCTTGTGATGTGTATTACCGAGAGGGCCCAGAGATACCTTTCCGATACACGAAGTGATAAATTCCAATCTCAATCCATGCCAACTCAACAGACACCTTCGGAGATACTTGTAGAGCATCTTTATGATCACCCAGTTACGTTGTGATGTTTGATAGCACACAAGGTATTCCTCCGGTATCCGAGAGTTGCATGATCTCATGGTCGAAGGAATATGTATTTGACATTAAGAAAGCAGTAGCAATAAACTGAACGATCATATGCTAAGCTAACGGATGGGTCTTGTCCATCACATCATTCTCCTAATGATGTGATCCCATTATCAAGTGACAACTCATGTCTATGGTTAGAAAACCTTAACCATCATTGATCAACGAGCTAGTCTAGTAGAGGCTCACTAGGGACACGGTATTTGTTTATGTATCCACACATGTATTTAAGTTTCCGGTCAATACAATTCTAGCATGAATAATAAACCTTTATCATGATTAAGGAAATATAATAATAACCATTTTATTATTGCTTCTAGGGCATATTTCCATCAGGACGAGCCGTCATCGCCCCTGCACCACCACGGCGTCCAGATCGGACGCCAAATCAAGGAGGAGCCGGCGTCCCCTCCGTGCAGCCGATACGGCCGCATGGACGCGCCATCGTCGCAGCCACCACCTCGTCGTTAAGGAGGAACTGCCGCCCGTGATAAAAAAGACGCGGGGCCGCCTCCTCCACTACCCCGGAGGAGGCGGTTACGGCGGTGCCTCGGACTCAAGGGTCATCGTATCCGAGGCGGAGCGCGCGGCTAGGCAGCAGGCGAGGAACGACCGACGCAATGCTGGTCGTCGTTCCACATTCGCCAAGAGAGACGTGGCGCCGGATTGGGTCCGCAACGACCTTGAGCTCGCCACCGCGTGGGCGCTCGACTGCTCCATGACCACCACGTAGATGGCCGCCTGGCGCTGCCGCTGCCTTGATGGCGAGCTCGCCAAGATCGGCGAAGAGTGGTCGCTTAGCGACTGCTCCGCCAACGCCGGTCGCGGTAAGGCTGCCGCCAGGGCTCCGAAGGCCACGTCGGCAGTGGCCGCGGCGGCACTCTGCACAGCGCAGCTGAAGGCGGAGCGGCTCCTACGCGAGAGGTAGGCAGCCGCACAACGACGACGACGAGGACACCGACGGCGACGGTGGTGCGGAAGGACAGGGCGGCCATGCATGCGAGGTGGTCGTTCGGTATAGGGGTTAGATTTTTTTTCTCTAGTTTTTTGTTAAACTGTCAAAATATCGACCTTTCATGTAAATTATATCCGAACTTCAATGAAATCCGTCGTGTTTGATCAAATTTCGTCCGGTTTGCTTGTATTGTTGCCCAAATATATGCGGGCGGCGTTGGATGATGGCCTCCCGCATCCGTGTCCGCAGACGGATGCAGGAGGAAATTTATGGGTCGCCGTTGAAGATGCCCTAAGTAAACAATTGATTGCGTATCAAGCTGGCAATGGTTAGCCGTTACCCGCATCTCCATGGGTAATTACTCTATTAGGGGATGGGAATGTGCCAGCTTTAATGCCCACGAGGAAGCTGGTGGGTCAAATACCTTACCCAACGCGCAAGACGGGGATGGGGACGGGATAACATTACCCGTGCCCGTTACCCGCCTTACCCGTGAAGGCTTTACATGTGGGCTCTAAAATTAGTAAACCACATGTAGTTCCTGCTCTTACCCACTCAAATTTCCACCCATCCCACCCCTTTGGCCAAAAAGCCCTAAGAAAACCCCGACCTAGCCACAACATATTATTTATTAAGCTGAAATGATATTTTTTTCTACTAAAATGCTACCAATATCATTGTTGATTGCGTGTATGAGTTTCCCCATGGGGATAGAAAACCGATGGGGATGGGGATGGAAATATTTTATCCCCGCAGACGGTTATGAGGACAGAGATCTAGTTCAGTTTAGTTTAGTTTTCATGTGTGTCCTCATAACATGAAAACTAGTAGTATATGCATCCATGCAAGCATTCTTCATGTGTGTCCTGGGGCCACCATCGTTGTGCATCACCAAGCAATAAAGAATGTGAAACAGTACATACACAGGGAGCAGAGTTAGCTATTTTATTCCTAGTACTATTAGCATGCAGTAGGTTTTATCAGTGCCTCTAGGCCTTCTAAATGTCTCTTGATGATTCCCGCCCTATTTTACTATGGATGTCATGCACAAATCCCAGGGAAGGGGCCCGGCAGATATGTGGCTTTGAGCGTAGGTGCGGGTGCACCATGGCTCTGCACAATATTTGCGTAGAAACTAAACTAAATTGATCTTGATAGAAGGCCACATAGGCACGCACAGCGCCATTAGCCGCGCATTGCAGCCGGTTGACGAACATGTGGAGGCTTGTCTCTACGGTACCCTGTAGTGTAGAAGATACAGAGAAAGTTCAGAGAAAAATCAGTGTTAAAATTGAGAAAGGAAGCACGCACACACAACACACCGGCTGTTGCACGCACGCACATCTCGCTCGTAGACGCGCTGGAGCCCTCGATAGCCGTCGCCGCCGCCGCATGTCAGCTTGCCGCGGACGCCCTGGATCCACCCCGCGAGCAAGAATGTACACTGGAGAGGAGGGGAGAATCGCAACTTGAGGAGAAACAGCAGGAACTCCAGCTCTGCCGGTTGCCTCTGTCGGTAGTCCGCGGCAGCAACCGTTTGCCCACCGCCCCGCGAATAACCTACGCCGGATGTGGGAGAGACGAGGAGATGCAGCGGCGAGGGGAAGAGAACGGCGATGGAGAGGCGGCGCCGAGAGGGAGAGGACGGTCAGGGAGAGGCGAGGCGCCGCAGATGGAGGTCGGCTTGAGAGCGAGTGGGTGGCGAAGGTGAGAGCGGAGACGGGGACGAGGTAATTCCTTCGATTTGGCGGTATGAGCGCATTCCGCATATTGGGCGAATATGCCGTTCCCAGGAACGGATGGGTTCCGATTCTATTTCTCCACCAAACGCGAGAACGAGTTCGAGAAACAGAACCGACCCATGCCGTTCCACCAGATGACTGATACCAAACACACCCTAAAGTACTGGTATAGTATAGTGATGCTCCTTGCCGGCCGGCCCACACGTAGGATACCCGAGTGGAGATGCCATCTGCTACAGCGCGCATTCACTCTAGCTGACATGCGCACGCACGTACGTACACTCCACTGTGCGCGTAAACCCTCCCAGTATACTACGGAGCACTAATTCACGGTACCACGCATGCACGCGTCGCACGACCACTCATTTGGGCCGGGCCCTGATCGAGTGCGCGTTTACTTTCGTGCCAGCGGAATTTATTAGCGGCTGGCCGACGTATGTACGTACTTTGATTTGATCGTCACGCATGCATTCTCTCGTTTTTTCGCAGTGAAAAAACTACAGTGATAATAGTAAGTGCTAGGAACAGTAGAGTGGTGATTCTTATAGACGTACGTACGTGCGATAGCCGATCGGTACCACTTCTTTTTTTGGTATGGATAGCCGATCGATACCACATTGCGTAGGTTCAGAATATGGTTTCCAGTAGAGCGCCAAGTGTGCGTACACTGCATGCATCCTGTCCCGTAGTCACGTACGTACGTGCAAATTGATCACACACGGTGCCGCCCAATGAACCTGCCGGCGTGTGCGTGTGCACGAGAAACAGGATTGAGATCCAGTGCCTTGCTGTGAGCAAGGCACCGATGAACAGTACGGTGCCTTGCCCCCCTCTCCACACCGTCCGATTCAGAATCGACGGTCAGATCTGCGTGAACAGTACCCCCTCGCAACAGCGTTTTTGCTACATTGCCCCGTCAACAGTGTTTTGCTACAGTGCCCCCCGCCAACAGTATTTCGCTACAGCATTCAATCTGAACCCCCCCCCCCCCCCCCCCCGATCCAACGGCTGGCTGGCTGCCAGTCACGCCGTGCCTTGCTGTGGGCAAGGCACTGGATCCCAGTCCCGAGAAACATGCATGTATATTGTTGCATTGCATGCAATATACTACTATATATTTCATACACATAGACTGGATGAGTATGTATCAACGAATATACTATGTTGGTCGATGTGTACGATTAATAATTATTTTGCCGAGTGTACCGGCCGCGCGTAGGTACGTCTAATAATACCATCATATATCCATCCACGTCGATCGAGCACGCACGTACACGCACTACCAGAATCGCCCCCTATGCCGACGGCCCTGGCCGTCGGCATAGCCCTGATTCCCGTCGGGACAGGCCTATGCCAACGGCCCCCGTCGGCATAGGGCCGTCGGCAACATATCCATCGGCGTAGCCCGGGAGGCCGTCGGCATAGATCCTATCCCGACGGTGTCCGTACATCTATGCCGACGGTCTCGGCCGTCGGCAACGTCCCCGCCTAACGGTGGCCGCCATCAAGTGCTGACCAACAGTTGCGCGCCACGTGGCACATGTATGCCGACGGCTCAGCCGTCGGCATACATGTGCCATGTGGCGCGCAACTGTACCTCCTGGGGCAGGGCTATGCCGACGGCTGTGCCGTCGGCGTAGTTTAAATCTATGCCGACGGCTCAGCCCTGCACCAAGAATGCCCAGTGGCTGCCACGTGGCAGCCACTGGGAGCTCACGCCATCTCTATGCCGACGGCTAGGCCGTCGGCATAGTTTCTTTCTGTTTTTTTTCTTTTTTCTGTTTCTTTTCAGCTCAATTCATTTGAATATATACAGCATATATAAGAATCATACAGCAATATATGCATCACATAACAATAAGGAGCATCATCACACAACATAAGAAGCATCGCAAACCATAAACATATAAGTATCATCACCACCAAGCATATAAGAATATCACAAACAACAATAAGTAACATCACAAGCATATAAGTATCATCACCACCAAGACCGCCACAAGTCACCCAAAGGCTTAAGCGCCTGGACGTCGAGCACCGCGGAGGTCGTCACCGCCAAGTCCGCCGAAGCCCAGGTCGTCACTGCTAGCGGCAGCGCTACCGCCAAGACCGCCACCGCCTCCGCCTCCGCCTCCGTGGATCGGAGTGATCGGGCTCCGTGACTCGGGAGTGCTGCGAAGACCACCACCAACGGTAGACGATCCACCGGTTCCCTGGATGTTGAAAAGACATGTTAACGGGATATATGACTGTGTTGAATAAACGATATGCTTTGGGTGAATAGATTGGGAATGAACTAACCGGTGAGGGGCCAGCGTTCTGTGCCAGAAACTCCTCAAAGGTAAGCAGCCTTGGTTGTGGTGGAGGAGATGGTGCTGGTTGCAATTGAGGAACCCTGCCGGCCGCCATTTCCTGAAGAGCGTGCTGCATCATGCGATTGTTCTGCTCATGGAATGCAAAAAGGTTCTCGTGCCACACCATGGTCTTCTGGCGTGTGTACTCCATGTAGGCCTACGGTATGACATGATGGAACTCATAAAACTACTAAATGCAGAAAATAAAGTGAGCAATGAAGATAAGAGGGACAATACTTACAGATTGCCGCTCCTGAAAGAGGGACTGTGACTGTGCACTGGTCATGGGCGTGCTCGTGCGCTGGCTCAGGCTCGGGTCGATCCGACGGAGCTGTGTGTAGGAGATAGTAGGAGTGATCACAGCATCCAGAACCGCCTCCCGACCGTGCTCCTTGGGCCCCATGCCCACCACCACCCTCTCGTCCAGATCCGCCGCAATGGGGTCAGGTTTGTCAGGATGTAACCTCAGATACCCTTCGGAGTAGGCCTTCTTCCTCTGCGCGGTCTTGCCGTAGTACTTGGGCTCGCCAGGCTTGGAGTCCTTCCGCGTATGGGCAATCTCCCACGCCTGCATGTGTGAGAGCGGCCACTTCAGTTTCTCCTCCTGCACCACCAAACAGAGGTTAGTCATACATAAGAAAGTGACGGTAAATAGAAGAAGAAGAATGTTTAATGAGGTTAGTCATACATTAAGTGTCTTGTGGAGAAAGTGGTTTCGGTTTCCCTGAGCATGTACTCCCTCCTTCCCTCGGTTAGCCTTGTTTTTTATGCTCGTAGCCGCCCAGGCTCCATCCTTATCACACCAAAGATCCACCAATGCCGCCCAGGACTCGTCTTTTCCATAACACCAATTTGGACACACCTACATAATGAAAGCATAATGGCATGTCAACACGAAACGGTGAAATGTACCACAAACATCGGAATGAAAAATCTTTTATACTTACCGCCAAGTACTCGTGCCTCTCCAAGGTAATGCCCATCCTCCGCGCTTCTTCCTTGGTCATCTTCACACCAAGAGCGTCGTGATAGTATGTCGAGATGGCCACCCAGCGCACCTCGTACTGGAGCTGCCGGGCCTTCTTCTTGGCTTGGCGCAGCACGATCTGGTCGGCTCTGGCCTGGTGCTCCGGAAGAACTCGATAGAATTTCTACAATCATGCATGAAACAAGAATGGAAGAAGCCATGAGTTAAATCATTCATGAAACCAGAATGGACTTGTGCTTCTGAAGAGAACTCACCCATAAAGTAGTGATCACGGCCTTGGCATGGGTCTCATGGTCCGCGTGGAGGGCCGCTTCCCAGTGGTCCCAGCTCGTGGCCAAAACCCGACGGTCCGGGTGCCTGACTGGATCCGGACAGTACAGCCCCGGCCAGTGTAACTTCAGCAAGACGGTGATGAGGCCGTTGGGAATACGGGCCCCTTTAGGATAAATCCAGTTGCTGCAAAAGAATGAAATATTAGCATGTGACAAGCAAAATAAATAATTACCGGAATGAGCATGTGACAAGCAAAAGAATGAAATTCTTATAAACTGGCACTTACTCTTTCCCCGTGGGCTCAATGAGCCACTTCTGCTCCTCAGTAGCAGGAATCTGCTTTGGTAGCTTTGCATTACCACGCAGCCACCCCTTGTTGCCAACCCCCTCCGCGCCACCACCATCATCCCCGCCACCACCCTCCTCCTCGCCTGCCTCCTCCTCCTCGCCTGCCTCCTCCTCCTCCCCCTCCCCAACCTCCTCCTCCACCTCCTCCTTGGCCCCATCCCGAACCTCCTCGTCCTCCTCCTCCTCCTCCTCGTCAGAGGGTACCTCACTAGAGGAGGGTACCTCACTAGAGGAGGGCCTCGAAGACAACACCCCTAAGTCGGTGAGGGTGCGCTCTTTCTGGCCGCGACCCCCTGTAGTGGCTCTCCCCCCACCACCTCGCCCTCTAGGGGCTCTCCCCCCGCCCCCTCCTCCTCTAGGGGCACCTCTCCATCGACCTCCCTGTGAGGAGTCATCGTCAAGTAGCCGGGGGAGGATTACGTGCTCGACCACTCCGACTAGGCAGGCCGACGACCTTGCGTAGGAAACCCATGCCGTCGGCCTTCCCCTTGCCCATGTTCCACGAACCTGCATTGAAAAGAGAATAAGCAATTAGTACATTAATAAAATGAAGGAAAAGGCATAATAATAAGGAATAATAAACACATTAATAAAAAAGCATAAAAAGGCATATTCCTAAACTATAGAAAAAAAAAGACTTGAAACGTACATCTGCTAGAACCCATACGAATCATCACTGTTGTAACCTCTTTCTCGGTCGGTCTCATCATCACTATCAATCATATCATCTTCGCTGTCTGACGGAGGTGGAGGCTCTTCCTCGTCGTCAACGTCTTCGTTTAACTTTTCTAGCATAAGTATGTCATTTTCATTGACAATGGTCTCACCATCATTCCGTGCATCATCGTCGTTTGGATCCACATCATCATCACCCAATGGTCTAGCGTCATCGTTTCTAACCACATCATCATCAGGTTGCTCTTGATAGAACACTCCCTCGTATGTCGTGGGGTTAATGTTGTAGTAAGCGTCTTCATTCGGGTCCGGTAGCTTACCATGTGGCGACACCTTGAACACAACTTCCCAACCCTTTAGGTACTCTTTCTGGCATGGGTAAGGCAGATAATAAACTTGTGTAGCTTGGGTAGCCGCAATGAAGAGATCGGCTCCGGCATAGACGGTTGATGGTTTAACTTCGACCAAACCAATGGAAGGCGTATGTTTTACCCCCTCCCGTGGATCGAACCATCGGCATTTGAACACAGGCAGACTTAGGGTCTCGCGCCCCTTGCGGAATTTAATCTCGTATATATTTTGTACCCTTCCGTAGTAGTCTACTGAATTTTGACCGGGGGTGTACACTCCGGTATTTATAGTTTTGGGATCAGGCTGGCTGTTCTGGTGCTCCTCTGTATGGAAGCGATACCCATTCACATCATACTTTTTACATGTCATGACGGCAGGGTCAAAACCCATGGAAACCCATCTCAATTCATCATCTATAGATATGTTCGGATCTTTTCCCTACAAGTATAATTGAAATTGCTGGGTGCATTAGTTCGGTTAACTAATAAATGTTGAACTAGGTATTTAATAGGGGAATGTGGAAAATTACTTTCTCCATGCACCAAGCAACAAAATTTTTACGTCCAGGGTTTCCATGACGGAGAAGAGTAAGTGCCTCCGCCTCAGTAGGAGGATTCATTCCCGTCCATTCCTCTTGAGCGAAATCACTAAAAGAAGAAAAGCGGTGTTAGACCGGGACTAAGTGAACATAGAACATGATGATGTGGAAGACATAAAGGAATGGTGTAGTGGTATTACCTCATCCACACTTCCTCAACTTCCTTGATGTTGTGCAAGATATAGAACATGAGGTCCTCCCACTCTTGTCGTGGCATGTTATAAGATTTCGAGGCCCCAGCCCTCCCACCTTGCACGTTGAATAGATGGAGCCTGGGTTGTCATAGCCCAGCCCATAGCTACACCTCCCAACACCGTCCCGGCCCAACCCACCCTAAGATTCCCTCCGTGCTGGCCCGACGTGGCCGTTTCCCCCCTTCGGGACACGGCGGCAGCGATGCCCGTGAGGGGGGTACACCCCGGAGCCGCGTGCCGGGTGCCTGCGCCTGCCACCACGATTCCACAAGCGTACAAGGGCCCACCGCAACACGGGTGGGGTTGGGATGTTGAATCCAAAAGACCCAATCTTCATGTCACACTGAAAGGGGGGCATAATCGGTAACAAGGGGGCACCAGGGGACACCCACCATGGCGCCCTTGGGCCGGGCCGTAGGGCCTGTTTGGCCAAATGTTAGAACAATCCTCAAATTCTTAGGAAAAAGTTATGCTTCAAAATTTCAGTTTTTTTGAATTTTGGTTAAATCTGTCAAACTACTTATTCCACGAATATTAGGGTTACTCATTACTTATTTTTAAGTTTTTTTTGAATTTTTGGGTCAAACTGTGGTCAAACTTATGGTCAAACTACTTATTCAGAAAATATTAGTGTTACTACATATTATTGTTTTGTGTATAATAATAGTTTCCAACTCAACGTGCTTAAGGCTCAAGTTC